>CABHPR010141425.1:37894-50279 GCA_902168415.1 Peromyscus melanophrys
CACACACACACACACACACACACACACACACACACACACACACACACCAAGATGACATTTGCTATCATTTGACATACCCAAGGAGGCTCTTACCAGAGACTAAATATGAGGTTGTCTAATTCTGAACTTTAAGTATCCAAAGCTATAAGATCAACTCTTTCTTTATAAAATACCTGGGTTCAGGATTCAAGTATTTTGTCATAGCATGCAATGCCAGATAACCTGGTACACTCCCCACCTTTTTTTGTTAAGCTAGCATGGCTAGTTCTCACAGCTGCTGCACATGTAGGTGACAGACAGCACCCACTGGAACTTCAAGACTGACCCTATGCCCAGTCCCCTACTGGAAGCAATGTTGTTCAATGTCCAGTCAATGGAAAAGAGAAAAGAGTGGTGTTAGGGCCAGAGTCACCTGTAGGATTAACTGTGCCCTTCTTGGCTTCCTTGCCCTTCAACTTCTCTCCCATCAATCTGGCTTCCTCCCTTCCCTTACACAGGTATCCCAAGTGAATGCTTTTCACACTAACCACTCCCCCTACACAGTATCTTGCTTCCAGGCTGACCTACTGTCACATCTGTGATACACGGGTTGAAGGAGCTGGTCAAGATCTGTGTCACTTTCATCTGTATAGTGACTAGTACACGACATGAGAAAACACTAATATGGAATTACAGAGTTTGTGATCGATTTTCAATGTTCATGCAGTGTTCAGTGCAAAAGCAGGGTGTTAGGACTCTCCAGCCATCCCCAGCCCACTCTGCTCTTTGTCCACAGCACGGAGGCACCCAGGTGAGGCTGATAACAATCACTGATCCATTAGGACTTGCAAAGAGCAGGGCGCTGGCTCTAAGTCACTGTGTTAATTACATTTGAGTAGCTATGACCATAATCCTGGAAAGAAACGACTTAAGATAGGAAGGATTTATTTTGAATCATGGTCTTAGAGTTCACAGCCCATCAAGGCAGGCAAGACAGAGTAGAGTTCATGGTGGAGGGAGGGCAGGTGTAGTAGAGTCTCTTCATACTATAATGGACTTAGGAAGAAGCACAACAGAGCTCATGAGACCAGAACCAGGGGCAGGTATAATCTTCAAAAGCACATCCCTAGCTGCCTACTGCCAGAGGTTCTCAATACCCAAAGCCTGCAACATAGTACTACAAGCTACAGACAATCAAGACATGAGCCTGTAAAGGGCATTTCACATTTAAACCATAATAGTCACTAGGATTTGAGAGTGGTTTATGAGATTCCATTAGGAACTAAGAGTAACCTAAATTCACTTCCATTCAGGATACAGCCCTACTGTCTCATCAGAGGCTCTATCTTACAACCTAGCCTTGTGTGAAATCTGGGTTAGCCTAAAGAGATGGCCTTGTTTACGAAGATTAACTCTGGCATGTAAACATAGAGCCGGCTGGAAATGGACATTGAAACTGTGGGGAAATTGAGTGGTCAGTATGGAAGGAGACATGTCCTCGGGAATGACAGATAGAAGGAACATCTCACACATGCGAGCAGGACCAGCCAACAGGAGAAGGGGTGGGGAGAAGCCAAGAGTCACCGGCAGCATGTGGCCCACCAGGAACACCAAGCTCTGCCTTATGCCACAGGCAGATTCTCCATGATGAGTCCTTTATGTCTAAGCCTTAGACACAAAGTTAGACTCCAAGGTAACTTGGGAGAATCATTCTTTCTTGATTCTACTAAAAGGAGGAAAATAAACTATCAGTGTTTTGGGTGGAGAGGATATGTTTTTTAGAAGAGAAAAATACACAGCTTGCCCATGGGTGTTTATTGCAATGCTATTCATACCAGCCAAAAACTGGAAACTGGCCAAATGCCCAACAGACAAGCATGTGGAGGGTGCCAATTCATAGAAAGGGGTGCCTGGAGGCAGCTGAAACCAAAACAAAACAGGAAACTCACTCCTCTTGTGTTGAGATGGAAGCATGCACATCACAGTATTGGGAAAAGGCCAAAGGTTATATAAATAGTTGACATTTCAAGTATTTTTTAACTCTTCCTGTCAACTTGTGAATATGAGGGAAATTTATCTTTCCACGGATGGTTATAAAAGGAGATGCTTTGAGCCACACGGCACTGCTTTCTACTTTCTTTCTTTGGAACAAAGCCACCACGGAGTTTACCCGCTTGCTGCTGAACTTTAATGTATGTCAGCAGGGCTGGCTGTTCGCCCCCAGGATGGGTGTGGAGAATGCTTCTGAGATAAAGAGGGGATCAGGCAGCCCAGCTCAAAGCTCACCTTGCAGGCCACCCACTTGGCCCTTCAAAGCAACCGTCAATGGAACAGGGTGGGGATGGGGACAGGGTGTCCCGTACCAGGCAGGGGATTCAGGTACGCATTCTTTGGACATTGTCATCTGACTAGCTAGGCTGTTGCTCTGAGTCTCCTATTCCCCAGCAAGAAAGCAACCAAGAGCCTCAAAGGTCAAGCTCCCTTCCTGGAAGGGGGATCACAAACAATAACGGTCCTGGAATTTGTCATTACTCTAACAAAACATCTTATCCTGGGTAATGTGTGAAGAAGAGAGACCCTGACCCCCGATTCTGATGACTAGGATGTTCAAACAGCATGGAGCAATGTTTGGTGAGGGCCCCTGGTTGCAACACACATCAGATGGTATCTGACAGTGAGGAGAGAAAGGGTGAGCGGGAGAGCGATCACATGAGAGAGAGGAAATAAGAGAGCCTGAGGAGGAGAGAAGCTTGCTTTTTTTTTTTTGGTAGCCCACTCTTCAACTCTTCCACTAATCTGCCCCCATTTATATTACTCATTTTGGTCATTGTGCTGAGAAATGCCTAACAGAAGCAATTTAAGTGAGAGAAGACTTACTTCATTCATGGCTTCAGTAGGTTCGGTCCCTCACGGCGGGCAGTGTGTGGCAGAGCAGAGAAGCTCATATCATGACAGTCCAGGTGGTGGAGCATGGGGATACTGATGGTCTGCCGGCTTTTCTTCCATCTGTAACTTTCAATATGACTTTTGTGAGAACAGATCATAACAGTCCCCACCATTTGCTGATGGATGGTAGGTAGGCACACTGAGAATCACACAGACCCACATTCCATGAAGCCTGAGATACTGCCTTAAAGGGAAGTTTGAATTGCTATTTCCCCAGGCCAGAGCTCTCCCGCTTACATTCACTCAAAGTTTTATTCTGACACTGTTGCTTGAGGTCCTCACTAGGCTGAGCTGATGCCACACTATGCCCATCATCCTACAGAACTGTGAGCTTATAAACTTCTCTCTATAAAATTACCCAGCCTCGGATCTCCCCTTCCATTAACGGGCTCACACCATGGGGTGTGGTACAGTTTGAAACTCATGATTCCCAGTCAGTAGAGCTGTTTGGGAAGACCGTGAGGTCTAGTTAACGGAGATGGGTCATGGAGAGTTTCTCCCATGCTGCTTCTGTTCTCATTCCCTGCATTCTGATCTGCCATGATGGGAAAAGCAACAGCTACATTTACCCACAGCGGGAACCACTCTACCTTACATTCCCCTCAATGAAGTACAATGTCCTCCTGATACCACAAGCCAACATAAATCCCTTCTTCATTAAGCTGCTATATCAGAAATGCTGTCAAACCAACGAGAAAAATAACTAATTTAAGTAAGAGGTAAGTAGCCATGCTTGCCACTCTGTCTGAACTACTGATCCACAGTCCTGTGCACACAATTGTCACATGTGACTTAGTATGAGCAGTTTATGCTATATTAGATTATTGAATAATTAGGGCCACAACCACATAAAATGTATAAACCCTTCAAAACAATCCCATCAGGTAAGAATTATCCTGACAAAATTCTATCAGTGAGTCTGTAGACTTTGTTCAAGCTCAATTCATATGAAGCAAACTCTGATTTGGGACCTATTTCTGTCTGACACCAAAGCACAAGGCCTTCCTGTGCCAGGACAAATCATGTAGCCCCAACAGGATCATCTCCATGGTGCCCAGATGGGTTTCCTTCAAGAGTGATGGCCCTGTTGCAGAAGGTCCCAACGACTCCACGCAGTTTATGGACACACAGAGATGGTAGCTCTTAGAGAAAGCACCTGATAATTGCTGTCTGTGCCAGGTGCTCTACAGAGCACCACAGTCTCCCTGAACTCCAGACTACTCAAATGCTTGGGGTCCCTTGGTGGTCCAGAGGGTCCATGCAGTTCTCCCTGTGAGAGGACTCCCTAGGCACCTTTGTTCTGGACATCACAGTCCCCTACCCAGAATCTTGCTGCAACACTGCTGAGGTCTTGAGAGCAGTGTAAATGCCTGCATCCTACCTGTCCATCCAAGAAGCTTGCTCCTCGAAGTCGGCATCTCATCCATGCTTGGCAACTGACGCTGTCAATTCCAAGGCCACTGATGCTGTGTAGTGAAGGCATTCTTATTGGTTCCACATTCTTCCCACTGGGCCATCTCTCACCTCCATCAAGGACACCTATGATGTGGGGATTCAGCTTGATCTAAGGGTAAACTGAAGGAGACCATTTGTATTCTGGATGTCAGTCACATCTCAGTGATTGGTACCTACCTTTTCTGTAAATGAATATTGATCTCCTAGCCCCATGTCCTCCAGCTGGATAAGGGCCCTGTCTTCTTTTTGTCTAAGGCTTGAATCCATGATCTAAATGTCAGTCCAGAAATTGCTCCCCTTCTATCTGCCTCCATCCACTTGACCTATGTTATAGTTTTGAATGACACCCGGTGTCTCAAGGCCCATCTGTAGGACACTTCCCTCCTTTGGACCTTTTGAATACACTGCTTAGTTGCATACTCACTGCCCTCTTCCTTCCATAGTATTTTGGGTGGCTCTTCAAGCTTCCTAACAAGGTACAGTTGCCAACCTGTGGGTATCTCTGAGCTCTGACAATTCCCAAGACAGTACTCATAGTCAAACCCTCAAATTCTCTAAAAGCAAAAAGTCAAGAGAGAGGGAGAGACAAGTTAAAACTCTGCTCAGTAATGGACTTCATATCCTCTTTCCATGACTGTCCCTTTTTTCTACCTTGGATCTAGGACACATTGTATCACCCGAAAGTAAACAAGAACACCTTTCCTAAAGAGAGAAGGTATTAACGATACTAAAATCACAGAATTAGGCACAAAAGATACCTCGTGAGGTTACGTGTTGAAAGAACTGATTATACAATAAAGATAATAAAATAGCAAGGAAATGACAAGAGAGGCAGCTCTGAGTAGAGAAAAAAAGACGGGTAGGTGCAGAGACCGTCAAATGGGTCACAGAAGCTCGGAGTTAAGTGGTCTTGAGACATCTCATTTCTCAGAGCTAAAACTGTAGCATTTACCTCACAGTGTACTGTAAGTATTAACTGAGACATGCATATAGAATCAGTGTGTACATACATGAAACATATGTCCATATGTATGATGAGGCAGATGCTTAAAAGATGCTTGTCTGGGGAATAAAGAAGAGGAAAAAGGAGATGATGAAATTAAAAAAATAGATAGAATATGAGAAAACACAACTTTCCCCATAAAAATCTTCCATATCTTTGATTCAGATAGGCTGTCAATCCTAAGGACCCTGGGTTACATCTACACATGAATGAAGGAGAAAGAACATACCCATGACTGTAAAGCATAACTTGCTGTGCAACTGACATGTTCCTTGGCCAATAGAGGGCACAAGGTCCCCAAAGGACACAGACCCTCAGAGCACTGCTCTCCACCTGAGAGGACAGCTCATGCATCTAGTCCAACTATGCTACCTTTTATCAAGCACGTTCCCTTCTCTATTTTGCAGATAGATGAACCCTCTTCATGAGTCTACACTGTCTAACAGAAGGAGTTTCTGGTATTAAGAATTTTGACACTGATTGTAAGGTCTCACTTTAAAAACATACTCTCTCTCACTGCCTTGCATACTGTGGAAGGTATGCTGATATTAAATCCCTCGTAGCTCTGCATAATTTTTACCACTTAAGTAATTTTACCCTTATTTTGGGTCCTTCTATTAGCCCTGAAACTTATGTTATTAAAACCATGAAATGCACTGGATGGAAATATATTTCATTAAGCAAAGTTTGTATGACATTAGTGGTTAATTAACTTGTAATTGAAATAAGGGGCTGGGTTTTTCTTTTGAGGCTAAAAAGGACCTCACATTTTAGAGGCACATCTAAGCAGAACCCAGAGTTTATAATTGCATGCTAGCCTTCACATTCTAACCTCATGTATAATTTCATTAGAATATTACCTTTAATGAAGATGGGGCCGTGGATTTTTATGGCTGTAAGAGCCATACATGTTTGTTTAGATCCTTCTGGTTGTCTCTGAACCTTCTTTCCTGCTGTATCAAAGTTTAAAATGCCATATGCTCTCAACTTACCTTCCTACATGCAAGGATATAGGCTAGGACCTTGTTCCAGACAAGATATAAGATGAAATTTCCTAGAGGCTTCCAGCAGAGGAGAAATGTCCCCTTGGTCCCTTGGACACAGTCACCAGAGTAACTGATTTTCTGGAGCCATGTCTGTATTTCTGGGGACAAGTATTAAGGTGAAGCCAGCACCCTGAAGTTGATCAGGCAAAACTGGAAGTGCCTGGGATTTGGACTGGGAAGCCTTGTGGTCCAAATCGTGCAAACGGATGCTCAGTTTTCCAACTTGGATGGAGATGTCTCTTGGGGCACCAGCCCTACCCCCAGACTCTACCATTGTTCCAGAGTGAGATCTTCCTACAGTGGCCTGGCCCATGAGCTATCCTTGCACTCTTTCCCTCTCTGCATCCGGTCTTGCACTGGCTGCCCTGTGGTCTCTGTGACATCTACCATGCCCTGAAGACTCAAAAGGACAAATATCTGTGATCTTCATTTTTACATGGAAAAATCAACCTCAAAAAACATAGAACTCAATGGGATCCCTCAGTGGTATCCTCAGAACCTTGCCCCAAAGACACAGAGCCTGGGTCCCAGCTGACTGAGCCTAGGTCCTGCTGCCTGGCCCCTGTGGCAGGGCCACTGACCTCCAGCTGAAAGGTTCCAAGCTCTTCCTTAAAGCAGCTTGGTGTTTATAGGCATGCTCCTCTGTGACTTGATGTGTGAGTGAACTTAGCTCAGCCACCAAGCTTCAGACCACCGTTGCCATGTGAGAATGCTGTCCATCCCTTTCATAGTTGTCCTTACCGATCAGTGTCTCAGCTACTCTTCTTGATCTGTAGAGAAGCCGGATGGAGTTTCCTAAAAAACACCTGGCGTCATCTAACTCCTTCAAGACAATCATCAAAAAGTAAAGTCAAATCGGATAATAATGTAAATGTAAGAGCTGAAACTACAGAACTTCAAGAAAGAAACATAGAAGAATACCGTTTTGGGGGCTGGAGAGATGGCTCAGAGGTTAAGAGCACTGACTGCTCTTCCAGAGGTCCTGAGTTCAATTCCCAGCAACCACATGGTGGCTTACAACCATCTGTAATGAGATCTGGGGCCCTCTTCTAGTGTGCAGGCAAACATGCAGACAGAACACTGTATACATAATAAATAAATATTAAAAAAAAGAATACCGTTTTGGTATCAAGTGAAGCCAGAATTTCTTAAACAGGACTCAAAAAACAAGCCATGAACAATAAACTGATGGCTTATCCTCCAAAAACTTCTCTTTGATGCTTGAAATGGTGGGGGAGTCAGGAGAGAGAGAGAGGGAGAGAGAGAGAGAGAGAGAGAGAGAGACAGACAGACAGACAGAGAATAAGCAAAGCGTGCACCCATATTAAAGAAACTTTAAAGCTTAATAATATGAATACAACCCAAAAGAGACATGATTTGAACAGACGCTTCACAAAATAATAGACAGACAGCAAATAAGCACAGGAGAAAGCGCTTAACGTATTAACTATGAGGGAAACGCAAATTAAAACCAGGAAAGATCTACCACTACACACTAATATGTGTACAGATGACCACAACTGAGGTGACTGCCAGGCAAGTCTGGAGTAACTGGGATAGTCATGACTTTTGGTGCAAATGCAAACGGTGTAATTACTTTGAACATAATTTGGCAGTTTCTGATAAAGCATACCACAAGACCTCTCTGCTTTGCCTAGCCATTTACCCAAGGGATATGAAAACTTGTGTTTCCACAAAGAGCGTCTCACAAAGAAGTCTAGCCATTTTACTCATAACTGCCTAAAACTGAGGCTGACCCAAATTTCTCCTCACCAACAAAGGAGAGACCAAATGAACGCACACCCAGACCGTGGAAGCCTAATCTGCACTGACAAGGAACGAGGTAGAAATCTGGGAAACGACGCAGGTGAGGTACACTGTGCTGGGTTGCCTTGCGTGCTATTCCATACATTCCAACAGCACAACCACAAGGTCAGAAAGCAGGTGGGTGGTTGCCTGGTGTGGGGCCCAGGGGGTGGGGTGAGGTGGGGGTTGACTGCAAGGGTCGGATATGAAGCAACCTTTCGGGGTCAATATTGCCCAGTATCTTTACTGGTTACACAACTGTGTACCATTCTAAACTCAACAACACGTACTTTTTTTTTTCTTTACAAAGAGTAAATTTTCCTGTCAGCAAATTGTTTCAATAGGTGAAACTCCGAAGGAGTATTTTTTTAGTGAGGCCATTTTGCTTTGAAAAGTCCTTCTTATTCTAGCTATTCAAAAAAAAAAAAAAGGGAAAGCTTATATTAAGATATTAGAAAACAAAATTATATAGGCAGTCCAAAGAACATCATACTATCCCAAGCCTAGAAGACGGGAATTACAGGCTCTATTTGGGTCTACCAAGGCCCACTCTGTGGTCCTCACTCGGTGTCCTTTGTCCTGACCCCTATCAATGCTTCTAATTCATAATCCCAGGTGTAGCACCCAATTGTTCAGCTCATCACTCTGTCCACTGGCTAAGCTGCCTAGGAAATGGACCCCTTGGTCCAGGTGTTATCCTGATCCGCTGGAGATCAAGAAAGCCAGGATTGCTGGGCAAAGTCCATAACACACATTATCTTCTAGTGTCCTTGGGTTAAAGGCAAATGCCTGAACCTGATGAGTAAGGTATTCCTGACCCCTCCAGCCTCAATTCTCCTGACTCAGCTTCACCCTCCCACCCTCCAGCTGCAGCTCCCACATTCTCCGACCAAATGTAACTATTGAGTCCTTCTCCTCCAAGAAGCTAAGATTTCTCTCAGCACAATTCTGAGATACATGCTTATCCCTGGACCCAAAGACTCTTTACCTCACCTTCCAAGTTTGAGATTCTAGGACTCTATGGGGTCACTGCCACAGCCAGAAAAACTCTGAATACCACCAGATCATTCTTCTGTAGACTCTGGGGAAAGCTTTAACTCTGGCTTAAATGCTTCAGAGAGCTGACATGTTTGGACTACTCATGTGCAAGTATACATGGTAGGCTAAAAATGCAGATCAGGCTGGGCCTTGAGATTCATGTCTGTAACCTCAGCGCTCCACAGAAGGATTCTGAAAAAGGACCAACCCATGAAGGTTACTGCTGTGCCACCTAGATGGATGTAGGAACCAGTCTTGTAAATAGTTTCCTGGGTTCTGGGGCAGCCATTATGTGAGAATTTGTGAGCCTGCGTTTTTAAACACTTTAGAAAAACAACGGAAGGATTTTTTTTAATTGTTGTTCTGGTTTGGTTTTTTGGTTTTGGGTTCATGGCTTCAAAAGATTCTATCCGTTATGGCAGGGAAGGCATACAAGCTCCTATCATGGTGGTCAGAAGCGGAAAAGAAGGACGGAGTGAAAAGCCGATACTACCTTTAAAGTTCTATTTCAAGAGATCTACTTGTGAATCCATCCAGATTCTACCTCCTGGGTGTCCACCACCTCCTGAAAGGGCACCACTGCTGAAGATCCGTGCTCAGTACAGGCGCCTACAAGAAGGAGAAGACTGTGAGTGGCATTTCATATACAAATCATAACATACTGTGATTTCATTCCGACTGCAGATCACTCGCTGACCCACCAGGGTGTTCTGTTGGACTGTCCTCAGACTGGCTGGTCTCTGGTTTCCAGCTCTGCCTTCTAAGCTATGCCAGAATGCGCCATGTGCAGTGGGGACGGAGCGGCATGACTAGCATCTGTCAGGATGCCATTTGCCCTCCACACTTTCCCTCTGCCAAAGCTACTGGCAACATTTGAGACGATGCCTGGGGCTGAGAGATCACTCCGTTCCTCCATTCATTTACACTTATGGAGACATTCATTTGTCTCTTATTTTCCCAATGACTTGTTCCACTTAGTGCCCTCTTTGGGCTAGGGCACCCACACACACACACACACACACCCCGTGCCGTCAGAACACTAGCAAAAGGTACATAGTTAGCACTGACACTATTCCTACAATCAGCAAGGGAGACAGATGTTAATCAATTCATTACTAATTTAAAATTAGAGTCTATCAGATTCTCTACTTTCAGCTGAATGAGCCTCCTGAAGCTCATGTTTGGATAACAGAATTCCTCACTATCAGGGAATCCTGTTTCCTGCCTCGACACCCAAGTCTAGTTCATATATTACCCCTTTGGGAAGTTTGTGAGCCACAAAGCCACCCTGTCTTGTCCCAGGAGGCTGGGTTCTCCAGGCTCATTTGGAGACTGCATAGCCTCACAACATGTGCGTCTGCCATCATTCTGGGAGGGAAAATGTGGGCAGGGGATACTAGGAGTCTGGAGATGAGAAGGTACTAATGTAGTCTGCCTACAGAATTGGCCAGGACTTCCCCCACGGGGGGTTAACTCTAGCCCCAGTAGCACAGTAAGGCCATAACCGTGGTTCAGAAAGGTGCTTTGTGTGTCCTGCCTGCTGAGGTCTACGGGGAGCCAGGAAATGTGGGAATGAGGGCCTGTCCAGGCTCCGACACCAACAAGAAAATGCTTGATATTTATCGACATACCATTCTAGTGAGTGATAATGCCTGAAAACACACATGTTTAGGGACAAAGAAATTCAACTTTTTGCCTAGATCACTGCACTGGTCTTGTAAGGAAAAAAGAATGCTCTAAAGTTACCAGAAAAACGGACAAAACTAGAATATGAGCCTAGATTAGCTACATGTTTCTTATCAATATAAATCTCTGAATTTCAGAAAAGTATGGTGGTTATATAAGACAAAAATCTCAATTCTTGGGAAGGCTACATCAATGTACAGAGGGCTGAAGGGTTCATGGTGTTTGGAACTTACCAACAAATCGATTCAGGAAAAAAAAAAAAGTATTGCGAAAGTATGTAGAAACTTTCAAACATCTGTAAAAAGTTCTATGACCACAGGCTTTGTGTCTGGTGCAGTATGGATCACTTATGAGAGCCCGCAGGAAAACTGCAAAGTTTGAGGCAAATCAACTCGGGAGAAGTTAGCCCGGTTTCCTCTGCTTCGGTTTGCTTTTGAATCCTTTGTCTACAAAAGAGTTCTTGTGTTCCTTTCCCCAGGAATCTAAGATTTATTCACATCGTTTTCTCTGGATGTTGTGGGTTTTTGAGTTTGGACCAAGGGCCAGAAACAAGACTGAATGTTCAGTTATAGGAAAGGAAAAACTTTTCATTGATTACATCAGTCTGAGGTCGGAAAAACCAGTTAGAAGCCCGGAGGTACAAACACGGGGCTCAAAAAGAGCGTTGGGACAATGCACGCAACTTTCAAATCCTTGCCCCGTACTCACTCCCAACGCCTCGACTTTCTTTCTGAAAGTTACTTCTTAGAGATTTAGTCTCTTTATTCTCTACAGTTGTTCCAGGAACAACCTCGGAGGCCGGAGTGAGGGAGAGAGAAGTAGGAGAACTCATGAATGTTTCCCACCACGTGTCTTCTCAACGACGGTGATTTACGGTTGGAGCTGCTTTTACAACGCCAAGACCCAAGAAAAAGGTGTAATTATTGGTACCCTATCTGTACTTAAAAAGCGACATAACACACACATTAAGAATTATTTCGAAGGGGCTGATTCACATTAATCCCGCTGCCTTTTCAGCGGTCACTTTAGAAACCGGGTATGGCCGTCTGGGCATTACTTTCAGGCGGGCCCCCACTTTAGAGGTAAAGGACACGAGGCTGGCTCGGCGGCCTCAAGAAAACAATGAAGGGCCTCTCAGGCTTCCCTCCTTCGACTACTCACACGCAGCTGGCGAAACTGAGGCTGAGAAAGGTGAGGCTCGGACCCGACCCGCCGTGAGCAAGCCCGAGTTTCCTTGTCCGGGACCGGGACTGCCCACGACGGTGTCGGGCGGCCGCAGCCCAGGAAGAATTGGAACTGTGCGGTTGGGGAGTACTTTCTGAGTTGAGTTTCGAACAATTCGCTTACGAATAGCCCTTCGGGACAGGTCCGGTTGGTCTTCCGCCGGCGCGGCCGCGCACCGGGGCGGTGGCGTGGCGCCGGGGGG
>CABHPR010141426.1:0-32314 GCA_902168415.1 Peromyscus melanophrys
TTGCCAAAAAGGAACATCCCCAAAAAACCTTGGGGAAAGGTTTTTGTTTTTGTCTTTTAGGAGAATGACGGTGAAAGAATTTGAAGAACATTGGACAAATGGGACAACTGAAGAAAAGGGACAAATCGTCTATCCCAAGAAACAGAGTGAAATGGTGTATGGGTATATCATCTAAAAAATTTTTATGTCTTTCTAAATGTTTGTTTCTGTTTTTTTTTTTTAAAGAATTAACACTATTGGTCTTCTAATAGTCCTGATTCAATTAAAATTTAAAGCTGACTTTAGAGTTGGAGAATGGCTCTCTCCTTCTTTAAACTCAAGCATGTTGTTAAAAGGAAAATGCAAACTCCCTGTATCATGCCAGAAGAAGAGCCATCTTCTGCTATGGGACAGAAAAAATTAATTAAGGGACTATTCTATTACTAATCTCAACTCTTTGATTCTATTCTGATTCTTTAAACTGTTCTTAAAAGTGTGAATTCTATATCAAAGTTTACAAGATTAATATATATATATAGATATACATTTTAAACTTTGTTAAGATATGAATGGTCATATAGAATACTAACTAATTCTAGAAAAAAGGCTTCAATTAGCTGCATATATGTCTTTGTGTTCGAGTCTCTTATCAGTTTTCTGCAGGAATTCACGGCCAGGCCTAACATCAACTGAAGTCTCCAGGAAGAAGATGGGGCCCCACAACAACAACAATTCCACGTGGACAATAATAACATCACTAAGCTGGCAAACGTCATCTACAGATCAGCTTTGAACTACAAAATGCTCAGAGCAATTTTGAGAAAGCTAGCTGAAATGATCCAGTCTCAAAGACTACTTGATTAAGGATTTGAGATAAACCCTGAACTTTGGCATTATACACAAACTGGATAACGAAGGATATAGTTACCTTTCCGAGAATTTGACAATTAACCTAAAATTTTTCTTTTCAGAACAAAGATACCTTCGCCCATACCCAGCAGGAAGCAATTTTAAGAATACGACGCCCACATTCCCAAAGAGGTGGTGTGGGACGGGTGGTTTTTTGGTCTTTTAATGGGTTTTGGGTCTGGGATAATTTTCATTGTTTAGAGGGGTTGGTTACAAATTGTTGTCAAGGGTTAGGAAAAGAGCTAAGCAAAGGAGATTAGATTTAAGGTTCTTGTAAAAAAAAAAAAAAAAAAAAAAAAAGAAGAAAGAAAGAAAATTATTAGTTTTAAATACTTTACATTGGATTGGATTGTTTTGTATACAAATTATATATATTGAAATTGATATTGTTAGAAAATGCTATATGTATATTTCTAATTGTACTTATACCATTCATTTAACAAAACAATGCAAATTGCTGATTCTTGAACGTTATTATTACCAACTATTAGGATATAAAGAAATGAAAGTTAGTAGTTAGACATTACAATAGAACTTGTAGTCATATTAGGTATATTTTCAAAATTGAGCAGATATATTTTAGATAGACAGGTCATCTTCAAACCCTTCAGAGATCTACAGAATATGGAATTTAAAATGTTTTAATAACCTAGAAAATTTTTCTTTTTTGTTATGACTATGAGACATGTTGGCTCCTGACAGTACCAATCTACTTCAGAGAGAATATGGGCATTGAAGAAACTGCATATGGAGTTAACTTTCATTGTGGCAAAAGTAGCCACCGGACAACAAAGTATCCTCAAATCAACTGTTGACAAACAGGACAGACAGGACACAAAACTAAGGACTACTGATTCTTGCCAAAACAAGTGTGGTTATGGCTTTATCAAAAGGCATCTTCTGAGGCCAGGACAATATGGCACCATCCCTGAAGTGGCCTTCGCAATCTGGAAAAGGTACAGTGCCTTTTTCTTTGAAGGCAGCTAAACAGGCAGTGGGCCGATGGCTTCTGATGTGCAATGGAACAGCAGCTGAAACAGTTATTCTTGAAGAGTAACTAAGCTCACGCCTCTCAATAGCAGACTGGCATTTAATAGAGGGATGTGGAGAAGAACGGGATGCTGAGATGAAGCCACACATACACGGTCAAGAAGAATGGACAGCTGAATTAAAAAACCATCAACAATTTCCAGAATTTAAAATCCTGAATCATGACATGACACTAATGGAATTCAGGTATTTCTGGTACATGGACTGCTCTCACCCAAGGTGAGGTTGAACTGTTGACCTTGTGTACGTCCTACTTCACAAATGAGTCTGCCAGATACGCTAAGCCTATAGGCTGAAGATGATGCCCCAACACTGCGGAGAAACCTCAGGTGACTGTCCAGGCGGCTGGCTGTTTCTGTCAACTCACAATTTTTTGGAAGTTGCTTGCATGTACTTCCTGTTTTTATTTTTGTTAGCTAATATTATTTCCTTCTGGGGTCTCTGAAGGAGTTGAAGATTATTTAGTTATAGTTGAAGATTAATTAGGATAGAAAGTGAATTAGATAGAATAGGATAGATAATAGATTTATTTTCTCTGAATTTGTTAAATACAAATAGACTAGACATTGTTTAGGTATTTATTACTTGTATATATTGTATATAGTTATTGTACTTCTGTATATAGTTTTTCTTATGTTATAAGTGTTTTCCTTTTTTCTTTTTATTAAAATAGAAAGGGGGAAATATGGTGATATTTTTCTTTTGTACCAAAATGTTAATTGTATGTTAATAAATAAAGTTGCCTGGGGGTCAGAGCTATTAGCAAGCCATAGGAAAGCAGGCGGTGGTGGTATACGCTTGTGATCACAGCACTTGGTAGACAAAGCTAGGTAAGTCTCTGTGTGTTCAGGGATACAGCCAGCATTGGATACACATGCCTTTAATCTCAATACCAACCATGGAACACCTGGAGGTCTATACAAACAGGCCGTGATGAGGCAGTCCTGTGGTTGGGTTTACAACCAATGAGAAGGCAGAACAGAGACTATATAAAGACTTTAACACAGGAAGTAGCGGCTCCTTCGGAGAGGTAGGATCACTGCAGGAGGAAGGGTAAGGTTTTAGCTCTTAGCTCTGACCTCTTGGCTTTCTTCTTTGCATTGGTTCTGTGTTTCTTATTTATAAGACGGTTGGTTACATCTACACTTATATCTCTACATTCACACTGTGGCATGCTCATACATGTGCACACACATATGGGTCACACGCACACACAGACACACACGCACACAGACACGAAATCAAATGCTGTAAATGGTTTAACAGTATCAGAAAAATCTTTTCCGTTAGGGTAAGTGTCACAAATTTGATCACAATCTGTCCATAGCAAATTAGTTCAAATAGGTTAGAGAAGGAAACTATTAAACTGAAGTCGACTTTGAGCCCTAAACTCGGGTCCTCGTGTTGTGTGACAGTTACTCCACTGACTGGAGCTCACTCAGCCCACTACTGGAACTCACACAAGCCAGATGAAGTCTTCTTTCCTTAACTTGGTTTTGTGTGGGGGTTGGTTGCAGGAACAAGAAAGGTCACGAATACAGAGACTGAGCCTGTTTACCCACCCAGCATGCCCTGGGCACATGGTAATATGTGTGTTTACACAAATAAATAGTCTGAGTTACAGCTTATTACAATCATACTCAGACTTGGCATGTGCCCCCCAGACAAGGACACACTTAACACTCTGGAGTAAGTAAGAAACTCAGGTTGTCAGGACTGCATCTAACATTCACATGCTTTGTTCTTAGCTCATGCATATGGCTTCCTGTGCATCTCTGATACATGGTGGTAAAAAAGGCTCTTGGTGTGCCTTCTTCATTCTTGAAGCATCCATCTTTCTCCTCACACACACACTGGTTTCTCCTCTTGCTCTTGCTATTTTCTAAGCTTCCCAGGCAGTATCTTCAGTTAGCTCAGTCAGCTCTTGCTTTTTAGACAGTTACACTGTCAACTAAAAGGAAAGATATAGGTGAGCTGGACTTACTTAGTGGCCAAGTCGGTAGGGAAGTATCTGCTGTAATACTATGCAATGCATTTAACTTCAACTAGTTCTAAATTTTGCTGCAAGGGAAGCCCTTGTTTATACATTCCTGCATATTTATCAGAGGGTTTTTTTTTCATCTGAATCTCTCTTTATTGCATATCTGTAATCTTTTCTGTCTGCATGAGCAAAATTTAAACTGCAGTGTAACTTAGATCATGGCATGTCTGTTTTGTGTGGATGTACTTGCCCAATGTTTGGATGCCATTTGAGGCAGAGTTTTCTTGTCTCATGGCACTCTTAAATAAACACACTGAGGCTTATATTAATTATAAATGCTTAGCCAATAGCTCAGGCTTATTACTAACTAGCTCTTACATTTTAAGTTGACCTATATTCCTTATTTACACTCTGCCATGTGGCAGTACCTTTATTAGCATGGCATGTTCATCTCCTGCTCCCTCTGCATCTGCTGGCAACTCCTGACTGTGCCCTTCTTCATCCCAGCATCCTTAGTGTGGTCACCCCACCTATACCTCCTGACTGACTATCGGCCAATCAGCTTTTTATTAAGCCAATCATAGATATATATTCACACAGTGTAAAGGAATATTCCACAACACACTTAACTATATAGTTGTTTAATTAATATGTTAAATATATATGTAACTTCAACATTTCTAAAAATAATTCATCAGAAAAACTTAAATTATACATGTTCCCAATACTAAAAAATAACTTGATGCCAAGAGACTAAATACAATTTTTAAAAATATTTTTAAGTGCACATTTGTGGTGTGTGCATTTCTGTGCATGTGTATATGGAAACCTGAAGTAAAAGTTCAATGTCTTCCTCTATCACTCTCCACTTAATTGTTCTGAAGTAGGGTCTCTCACTGAACCCAGAGTTTACCACTCATCAAGATTATTTGGCCACAAGCCCCAGGGATCATCCTGTCTCCCCATCATGGGATTATAGGTACATGGTCTTGCCCTGCTTTTTATGTGGTGTTGGAGAGGGCCCTTGGGTCCTCAAGTTTATGAAGCAAGTACTTTGCCAACTGAGCCATCTTTACAGCCCCCTGGAGTATTTATGTATATGTTCATATAGTTGGTAATGAATCATTTTGTTTCGAAACCTTATTAAATGAGACCCCGGATGACATCTTAGAATAAAAGAACATGGTAGTATTGATCAAGATAGATGGACAGGCAGAATGGGTCATGACACAGAAGTAGCACTCAAGAATCATCACTTCTGAGCTGACCAGGGCATGTTCTGTAACCTCTCTGGAATCTATGACTGATATAAAAATCAGTAAGTTAATGCACAGGAAGAATTTAGTTATGTGGGCTACAGAGATGACTGACACAAAAGCATGAGGACCTGAGTTTGGATTCCCGACATCTATGTAAAAGATGTGCAGAGACAGAAAGATCCCTGGAGCTCACTGGCCAGTCAGCTTAGCTAATAAGTCAGCTCCGGGTTTAGTGAGAAATCCTGCTTCAAAAAATAAGGGGGAGGAGGCTGTGATTTGGCTCAGCAGGTAAAGGCACTACTCGCACACCCTGTCAGCACTGTAAACATTGGCAGGGGCAGAGATGGATGATTTTATTGGGCAGCCATTATTGTAACAGAAAAATAAAGTGGAAAAAACTGAAATATTTATCAAGAAATCATGAAAGCCAGTTGTAGAAAAGGATTCCGCAAGGAAGAGTTTCCATGTGATGAAGGACATCGTGTGTAATGTCAAGAAGAACTTTCCAGAGGGAGAAAACAAGGAGACCCACCAGTAGGATGTCACCCTCCCAAAGCAGTGCTCAAAACTGAGCATCTCCCTGTGCTGTGGTCTGCACATCTTGTCTCATGACAGCTGGGAATTCACTACACTACAGTTATGTCTTGTTCACCACTCTCGGTCCTTAAAAGTAGCCCTGGAATTCTGTAAGTGTATTGTACTATGTGTTTGGGTCCGGGTGCCGTGTTTTATTTAACTGGCATGGACAATTTCAAAAGATACTGCTCCACAATCATGCATGGTGGCTCACACATGTAATCTCGGCCCCTGGGAGGCTGAGGCAGGAGGATTGCTTGAGTGTAAGGTCAGCCTGGGCTACATGATGAGTTCTGGGCCAGCCTCACTGAGTGAGACCTGGTTTCAAAATTAAACAAAACAAAACAGAAAGATAATGCTTCTGTACTAAAAGGTAAATGCCTACAATCTCACACATCTGTAACAATAATATATAAATAATTCTAAGTTACTCTCAGCACACATTTAAATACCGAACAATATTTACATCTTTGCAAATGAGATATTTCTACTACCAGAACTCTCTGGTAATAAAAAAATGACAGAGGTGTTGTGTTGGCGATGAAAATTACCTATGGTCACCTACATTTTTCTCCATTAAAAAAATTATGTAACTTGAGGTTTGAACTAAGAGTCCGCTGAAATGTTTTGGTATAAAGCCGATGACATACATCAACAGGGTTGAGATCTGGGTTCCTTGAAACATCAAAGGTTTCTAAGCAACAGTGTGGCCTGGAATGCCAGGGATATGCAAAACGAAAGTAGCTGGACTTAGATATGTGTTAACCTAAGATGCTTTAACTAGGCTAGACATCTTAAAGGAACCGACAGTCTTGCAAGATTTCCAGGACTTCCTGTGTTCGGTGAGCCACTCTGGGTAATTTCTGTACTTCCACTTCCTGTCCAGTGCTGTTAAGCAGCAAATTTTGAGTTTATAAATATTTAAAGAAACTCAAAGTGTACATAAGTTCTTAGTATTCCACAGATTAAACTGGAGTTACAGATGGTTGTTAGCGACCATGTGGGTGCTGGGAATTGAATTCAGATCCTCTGTAAGAGCAGCCAGTGCTTCTAACCACCAAGCCATGTCTCCAGCCCAAGTTAAATTTCTTTAGAGATTTCTGTGACTTTTGTTACATTTTCTCTTGGGTACAGAATTTTTACTTTACCTCAAAGATGACGATCACCACCACCCTTGATTTCTCTAGCAGAATATGGAAAAGCAAAAACAAAAAACAACAACAACAACAACAACAACAAAAAACCCCAAAACCAAAAACAACAACAAAAAAAAACAAACAAAGAAGAATAATTATAATGACAATTACAGTGACAGTTTTCTCTCTGTGTGTGGCATATAGATGTGTTTGCATGTGCCTGTGCCTAGGTGGGCCTGTGTACACAGAGGTTGACACTGGGTGTTTTTCTCTACTACTCTCCACCTTATTTTTTTAATCAGGGTCTCTCATTGACCCCAGGGCTCACCAATTGGCTAGACTGCCTGGCCAGTGAGCTCCCAGGATCCTCGTGTCTGTCTCCATCTCCTGGGACTAGGATTACAGGCAGTAAGCTCCCTGGATTCTCGTGTCTCTGTTTCCAGGTATTAAGATTACAGGCACATGCTACCAGGGCTGACTTTTTACATGAGTGCTCAGGAGCAGAAGTCAGATCCTCACACTTGAACATAAGCACTTTACTCGCTGAGCCTTCTTCCAGCCCCCACAAAAATAACAGCAGCAGTGCCTGCCACCAGATTCTGCTCCCGACATCAGCTGTCTCAGCCCTACCCTCAGACTGGATTTCACCTGACCTGGGAATTTGCAAGCTTCTCTACAAATGTTCCCAAACTGAAATTCTGGAAGTTGCCGGCAGTCTGTGCCAGACTAGCTCTTAGAGGATTCTGGTGGTGATAAAGTTTAAGAATCTTCCTCAAAATAGGAAATCGGTGCGATTCTCCTCGGCTTTGCTTTCTTTTGTGTCTTTTGTTTTGTTCTCACTGTGTAACCGGGATGACCTGGAACTCACTATATAGACCAGGCTGGCCTCGAACTCACAGAGACCCATCTGCTTCTGCTGCCTCAGTTCTGAGATGAAAAGCGTGTGCTGCTACACTTGGCTTATTACACCCCTTTTATAAAGAAAGAACAAGACTCAGAGAAACTAAAATGGCCTCAGATGATTGGGCCAGTAAGAGCAGAGGATGGCTTGAACCAGCTTCTTGTGACTCTTTCTTTCCACTTCATTGAAGTTACCTTTTGAAATAACTCCAGGGGTTTGTCACAGATGCGTGCTTCTCCATAATACCTGGAATGCTTTACACAGTGGTCCCACAGAACAGAGATGTGCCTAGGGTAGTGACAGAATCCCTCTTGTGGATTTCCTGCATGCTTACTTTTAATTTAAGCATGGCAATGTGTCACAGAGTGAAACAAAACACAAAAATCAACTTGGCTCCAACCCTCTTCATCCGAAGATTTTCATGTAGTTTCCCTGAAACTCCTACAGCAGAAAAGCACAAACACCTCAGTGTCCACCAGAAGGGTGTGGTTAATCAAAATTCACAGCCAAAATGTATCTTCACCATGCCCATATTAGTTTATGTTTATTATGTTTTACATAATTATAAACTTGTAAATATCCCATCTTCTATAATCAATTATAGATTCATTCCAAAGAAGCTTCTTCTAAGTTAGCCTCAACTACCTCAACATAAAACGGCCTGAATTCATCTCACTGGGTGGGGCTGAGTTTTCTTTCATAACTTGAAGCACTGTTTCTGGATTCTAGTGCATTAGGAGTGCACAGGAAGCTGCTCTCAGGTCTACCTTTCAGGATTTCACAGAGTGCTTGACGAAGCCAGCAGGTTGCTTCACTAACTTATTTGTGCCTAAGATTTCTCCACCTCCCTTTGCCCTTAAAAACAGAAGGAAAGTGTGCAAGGAGCATGTAGAGCAGTGGTCCTCAACCTGTGGGTCACGACCCTCTGAGGGGTCGCCCAAGACTATTGGAAAACACAGATATTTACATTACGATTCAGAAAAGTAGCCAAATTACAGTTATGAAGTAGCAACAAAAAATAACTGTCTGACTGGGGGTCAGCACAACATGAGGAACTGTATTAAAGACTCACAGCGTTAGGAAGGTTGAAGCACTGACACAGAGCCAGGATAGCTGCTAACCCTCTCAATTGTTCTACAAGTAGTTCCCTCCCTTTCTCCCATTCAACAGCTGTTAAAACCTCAGGTCCACCAGGAAGCTGGTTATCAGAGTCTGAGGCTCTCCATGTAAAATGTGACAAATTGCTCTCAACACCGGTTCCATCAGCCCTGAACCCCAACCTGGTTAATGCTCCTGAAATGAGCAAATGCCTAATACGTAATTAATGAGCTGTGAAATGCCTTCGGAGTCAGGTGCTTCTCTCTGTCAGAGAGCTCCTCCCAACTCACCTTGTTCTGAAAAGAATAAAAAGATGAGCTAGAGAAAGAGGAAAAGAAGAGGGGAGAGAGTGAGAAAGAGAGGGAGGAAGTGTGGGAAGACAGATGATTTTAATTATGCTTATTGAGATGAGCAATGGTGAGTTCATTTATCAGGGAAGTTAAAAATATTTAAAATAAGAGAGTACAAGTGACTTCTAAATACTAAAAACAAGATATGTAATTTCTAAAATAAGGAAAATGTTGCATGATCCACATATGAAGCTTTAAAAGTTGTAGGAAGAAGGATATGGACTCAGATGAAGTGTACATGGGTTGGTAACACTGGGAAATACCCATAACATAGCTTGTACTTGCACCCAAGATAAAAAAAAAAAAAAAAAAACGAGAAAAAGAAGACAAGAAAGGGGACAGATGACAGGGGTAACACAATAATCATAGCTCTTTGATTGGCTGGAGCAACCCAGTTTTGACAGCTTGCCACCTTTTTAAAAGTAGGATTATTTAATGATTAATTTCCATTGTCAACTTGATTGGATTAAGAAATACCTAGGACATTAATGAGGCACTCCTTTGGGTGTGTCTGTGTAGCTGGAGTTTTCTCCAGTCCTGCCTGGCCCATAGTCAGGACAAATCTCTCTCACCCGCCAGTCCTGCAGCCGCTTAGACCCAACCAAGTAAATACACAGAGACTTATATTGCTTACAAACTGTATGGCCACAGCAGGCTTCTTGTTATCTAGTTCCTCTATCTTAAATTAACCCATTTCTATAAATCTATAAGTTGCCACATGGCTCGTGGCTTAAGGGTACCTTACATCTCGGTACTCATGGCAGCAGCTGGTAGCATCTCCTCTGCCCCAGCCTTCCTGTCCCCAGAATTCTCCTCTCTGCTAGTCCCGCCTATACTTCCTGCCTGGCTACTGGCCAATCAGTGTTTTTTTTGTTGTTGTTGTTTTTGTTTTTTGTTTTGTTTTGGTTTTTTTTTTCTTTTTCTTTTTTTTTTTTTTTTGGTTTTTCGAGACAGGGTTTCTCTGTGTAGCTTTGCGCCTTTCCTGGAACTCACTTGGTAGCCCAGGCTGGCCTCGAACTCACGGAGATCCGCCTGCCTCTGCCTCCCGAGTGCTGGGATTAAAGGCGTGCGCCACCACCGCCTGGCTCCAATCAGTGTTTTATTTATCAATCAATCATCCACAGCATGTCTGAAATGGAGAAAGGACTGCTCTGAAAGTGAGTGACACCATTCCCAAGGAGTAGGGTCCAGGACCTAATAAAAAAGAGAAAAAGAAGAAAGCTGGATGATACAGCATTCCCGTCTGCTTCTGGATTCACCCCGATGCTGAATTCTCACCACCTCATCTCCGACCCTCTCCTGTCCTGAGGCCAGTGAGTGACAGTGGACTGTAGTCATCACGAGCCACAGCAAACCCTTCTTCCCTGGCTTGCTTTTGGTGGGTATTTGCTCACAGCAACAAGAAAACAGCAAATGCAAACACTAATTAGTATTACTAACGGAGAACTGACAGAATAATCTAGAATGCTGGGGCTCCGGAGCTGGAGCAATGGCTCAATGTTTACAAGCACTGGCTGCTCTTCCAGGGGACTCAGGTTAGATTGTCAGCACCTACAAGGCTGCTCACAGCCATCTGTGGCTGCAATGCTGTGAATCTGACATCCTTTCCGGCCTCGGTGGGCACTGCACACACACACACAGACACACACACACACACACACACACACACACACACACTCACGGTGAACAGACATGCATTCAGGCAAAACATGCATACACATAAAATAAAAATTTCAAAAGCCTTATAAAAGAATGTGGAGGCTCTGAGACAAGTTCTCTGAGATCAGCATGTCAATTTAGATCCCAGGGGCTTGCCTGTATTGATGTCTTCTCTACAGTGAAGGTGTATTATCTGTACAAACAAAAAAGGGGGGAGTCAGAGGGAGAGGGAGGGAGGGAGGGAGAGAGAGAGAGAGAGAGAGAGAGAGAGAGAGAGAGAGAGAGAGAGAGAGAGAGAGAGAGAGAGAATTGGCTCTTCCTTTTTGGCTTGTGTTTGGGGGCAGGGTCTCTCTGTGTAATCAAGCCTGGCATGGAACTCTGATTCAGCCAGGATGGCCTCCAACTCCAGGTCCTCCTGCCTCAGCTTCTTGAGTGCTATGATTACAGATATGCCTTGACACACTGATTTCTCTTCCCCCACAATTCCCCAGACCACCCCAAGCCTGCCTAGCCGATGGAAAGTGCATTATGATTTCCACTGTCCCATAACGTCTTGGTAACGAAGAAACCACAAACTGAAGACGCTATGGGTCTTGGGACTCGGGGGCTTTTTGTTTTGTTTTATTATTCTTTTTTTTTAAGCATATTTGCTAACAACTCCAGTTACCTTTTTCTGATTCTCTCGGTTCTAATAAAAGGAGTTAATAATTATATCAGATTCCAGGGTGTGTGATGTTACACATTTATTGGCATTCCAGTGTGGTGAGTAAGCAAGCACCATTTATCACTGTGTTCAGGCTTTTCCTTTTAATTCGTTGTTCTCTCAGATTCACTTTCCCACAGATTAAGACTTTATTGCTAACTTAATATAATCTTCTCCAGAAATGGCCGTTTTTCAACTGTCTCTGCAGGTGGTAGCTCCTGTGAGTGAAATGTTCATGACTAAGTGACAAGGGCTTAGTAAATATACTTTGCTATTCAAAACCAAGGCACGATTTGACATCTAAAAATAAGCCAACTGCTGAAAATAACTAAAATACAAACTAGAGAGGCTTGAAGGATTGACCAGCTATTGAATATTTATTTAGAACCCACTGTTTGGAGTGGCTCTGTAAACCCTTGGGTGGCAATGATAGGTGAAGGCATTGATGAAGAGCCCATGCTCTCGATTTGCTCTCACTCTAGCAGAGATGGGGAAGTAAGGAGACACTGTTAATACACAGGCAAGATGGGCAGGAGAGGGCACTGAGAAGTCTTAGATCCACCTGCAGCCACTAGCCAGTGCTTCCTCTCTCATCTTGAGGACACAGTTGAAACTTTGGGAAGCATGCTTCCACAGCAGACAAGGTAAAGAGCTCTCTAGGTGCCCTTAGTCCAGTAAGTGAGGTGCATTCCGACTACAGTACAACGGGACAAGGACCTTGAGGGAAAACATCCACAAAATCCTGTGCAAACACCAAAGTCCTGCAATTGATGTTTTGGAGGTGTGGAGCAGAATGGGGCTGTGTCAGTGAAGAGTAGGGCAGCAGAACACAGGTGACCTTGGGGCGCCAATTAAAGAGAGACTAGAGATTCACTGGGCAAAGACACAGAGGCCAGAAAAAAGAGCATTCCGGAGAAGGGGAGAACTCGAGGTGAGCCATGGAGGCACAACGGGGAACACTCTCCAGTACGTAACTCCATATGGGTGGGAGGGCAGAGGTAATTAGAAAACTAGGCTTGGCCATATGATGAAGGGGATCATATGCTAACTAAGGAATTTTGTCTGGAGCATTACTAGCAGGCCTCGGGGAACTGAAGGTCACTAATCCTCTAAGTGGTGTGATCAGACCTTTTTGCAGGATGCCCAAGAAAGGAAAGCCTGGCTGCCATCTCGAAACTTCATTCTAGTCTACAAGAGGGGAACGAAGGACAGAGGGCAAAGGCTTCTCCGGAGGGAGAGCTGAGAGGAAATAAGAAAGGAGACACTTCACTCCTGGGCATCTGAGAACATGATGGGTTCTGAGTGGGCCAGGAGAATGGGTGAAGGAATTTGTACCAGAATCCACACGTAGAGGTCATGCCGATTGATTATTCAAGCACGTTGAATTTTGAGGAGCCTCTCGGGAGAATTACTATGATCTGTTGGAGATAGAGATCGGCACCTGGAGGAAAAGTCAGAAGTCCGGAAGTGTATAAGCTAGCCTAGGGTGAGAGAGAGGAAGAAGAGAAAAGAAAAGGAATACGTAGGAACTTAACTTCTAAGGGATGGGTAAAAGGAGTGAAATTAGAAGAGACAGGAAACAGATACAAGGTGTTGTGGGACAGAACTCTGCCTGGGGAGATGAAGAATACATGTCTACTCACCCCAAATAGGGAACCCATGACAGACCAAAGTACAGGCACCACCCAAGTCCAACTTGATAAATCACTGAGCTTTACTAGGGTGACTTAGAGGAGCGGAAACAACTCAAAGACAACTGCATTACCAAAGCCCACCCAGCACGGGTGAGCGCACAAAGCTGGGGACCCGGAGCACAGTGCACAGGCTGCAGCGGATCAAGAGTGTCCTTTCATGTGTCTCGGTTGGTCTCAACCTTTTCCAGGCAGCTCAGCTGGTTTCTGATGATCCCAGGCAGCTGGGCTGGCCATAGAGTCTTCTTGGCAGCTCAGCTTCCACCTGTAGGGGATTCTCAGCTTTTACGGCAAGGAGGGAGGGGCCTAGTGAATCTGGTCAGTTTCAGGGACTTCCTGAAGCTACTTTGAAGCTACTGCCTGCTTAAGGAGCTTCCTGAAGGGTGGAATGTTTAAACCTCAGAGGAAACTGTTGTACTACAAAGGACGACTAAGAGAATGAAGTAAATTTGGGACCAGACTTAGAAAAGGAGATGTTTTTCTGGTGGACGAATGAGTAATCGTTAGCAACAAAGGTTCAAAGGAGGCAAATAGAACCGACTGGTGACTACTGGCAGCAAATGCGTGTTCCAACCTGCTTTAGGGAGAGAGGCAAAAGGGTGACAGAAATCAGGTAGGGGTGGATTACAGAGCGGACAGAAACCAATGAACGGGCCAACTCATTAAAAGTTCTTCTTACGAACTTGATGTAAGCAAGAGAGTGGCGGAGCAAGCTTTTAATCGCAGTACTTGGGAGGGAGAGACAGGCACATCTCTGAGTTCGAGGCCAGCCTGGTCTGCAGAGCGAGTTCCAGGACAGCCGGGGCTACACAGAGAAACCTTGTTTTGAAAAAACGAGCAACAAACAAAACCATAAATCTATTTGTTAAGTACTTAGCCCTGCAAGAGAAGACTCCGAGTTAGGGAAAAATGGCTATTTTAGTGGGTTGCTGCTTTTAGTTTCTTTGTTGTGTCCCACACAGAGAAAGGCAGACCAGAAAGGATGAGTCAAACACTTGGATGCAGATAGATAACTGGGGAAGTCAGATCTTTTAGAGCACAGGTTGAGGGTGTTTCAGCAAGCAGTAGAAATCTTTCTTATAGGGCTGACTAGGTGTAATAGCTAAGACCAGAGTTAAGCCTGGAAGTGGAAAGATGACCAGGAACGTGAACCCCAAGGAGTCTATGCCTGGAGACCTATGTTTCCTTTGAGAAGCAGCAGGCAAGAAATCCCTGAATGTCAAGAGAGAAAGTGTGCAGAGAGGATGTGGATAATAAACACCACTGCCTTGTTTGCTCCTTTAAAAGCATCGCTTCAACTCTCTCTAGTGAGATAACAAAAGTCTTATCTCAAGAAAAAGTAGTTCAATATGGCAGTGGAAAACTCAGGCTAGAGACTCCAGATACAGAGACTATGTATAGCATAACTGACAGCTGCTTACATAGCTTCGCTCAGCCGCTGGGGCACAACAGTCCCTTGGGATAATCGTGCTTTTAAGCAACTCTGGGGGTAAATACTGGGTATAGAATTTTGAATTTATTTGGGATAAGATATTTTAGTACTTGGTGCATATCCCATGTAACAAGAACACTAAACATACAAAAACATCCTAGGCTTTTTTTTTTTCTAGTATCTGAAAGATGTAAAATCTAGGGAAGAGCTTACATGTCCCTCCAGCCTTATTAGAACTCCAAACCACTGATTATCTGTTCTGCTGTGTGCTGCCTTAATGCCCTAAACAAATGAGCCAGACACAATCATAAAGAAAGTCATCAATGAGACAAACTATGGCTTAGAAAGAATTAAGACAGCCAGACTGTGTGGTCACCTTCAGTTCATTGCCCTCCTCCCTGGTGTCTCTCCTCTCTGTAGGCTACTTAATCTCACTGAAGCAGGACAGCCAGCCTAATTGATACAGAAAACAGAAAAACAAAAGCTCTTTGATCTCCTATCAAGCAGAGTCAGGCTAAGAAAAGAATCCAGCAAGAAGATCACCTTCCCAAGGAGGATGGAAGGAAAGTGGGGAAGAGTGACATCTTATTTTGAAATTTCATTAATTTAGTTTGTTCAAACAATAACTGATAAATAACATACTCACCCCAATAAACAAATGGGGTTTGTTGACACTTAATGACAGAGCACAAGATATTGCAGCTTTGAAACCTGTCAGGTGATCTGCTTCAGATGAGAGTTATACTGAAGCATCAAGGTGCCTTTTGACATTTAACTGTAAAGGACAGGGTTAAACATCAGTCTTTATTGATCTCATATACTGCTCCACTAAAGAATTTCTCTGGAAAGGACGTGTTATATTGTGGTTTAAATAGTACTTTATATGTCTTAAAATAGGCAGTTACAAGTGAAAAAACAACATCAGAAAACAAAAACTAGCGTTCCACTAATCAAAATGCCTGTGTCTATGAAGCTAGCCAACCATTATTCAGCTGTCAGGAAATGCATGGATATGTATATTCTCTATCCTAATGCAAAAGGCAATTCAGTAATTACATCTGTTACAGTCTACACACTTCATATAATGATGGTTTCAAAAGTTAGTCCAAGACTATGATTATATGAGTAATATTAAATTGAACAAAGCACAGTCTCTGGGGGGGAACTATTAGGATGTTACCACTTGCAACACAGAGGATTCCTTTGAAAAAAATAACACTCTCCAGACGTCCTGCCAATCAAATCTCATTCTTGATGTATAGGATAGTAGGAAAATACATCCTTCCTCTGTGTGACATTTTAAAAAATTTGTAGGTTTCAGCCAGGTGGTGGTGGCACACGCCTTTAATCCCAGTTCTCAGAAAGCAGAGGCAGATGGATCTCTGTGAGTTCCAGGACAGCCAGAGCTCTTACATACAGAAACCCTGTCTTGAAAAAACAAACAAAACAAAACTAAACTAAACTAAAACCAAACAAACAGAATTCTTAACGTTTTGTGTGTGTGTGCGTGTGTCTGTGTGCATGCATGTGTGTGTATTTGTGTGTCTATGTGTGTGTGTGTGTGTGTGTGTGTGTGTGTGTGTGTGTGTGTATGTGTGTGTGTGTTTGAATGATGGGTCTATGTGTGTGTGTATGTGTTCATGCATGCCAGAACCTGTGTGTGGAGGTTATGTCCATCCTCACCTTCTACCTTGTTTGAGACGGAGCAGGCTAGCTGGCCTGGGAGCTTCTGGGAATCCTCCTCTCTCTGCCTCACTGCTTCTTCTCTGGAGGAGCACACGGCTTATGGACATTCACTAGTGCATCTGGCTTTATGTGCATGCTGGGCTTCTGAAATGAGCTGCAAGCAGTTTACACACCGAGTCACTCCCCAGCCCTGTTGACATTTTAAAGGTTGCAGAAGAAAGAAGAATACTTCAAAAATTGTGTCAGGAAGAAACTGAGTCAGAATATAAAATAACTTATTTTTCTTGTCAAAAACAGTATTAGAATGAAAAATAACCAAATAAATCTGGGAAATATGGTTGTCTCGTGATACATATTATAAGAATGTTTTATAAATAAATTTTGGTCCTTTGGGGAATCTTTCTTTCTATAATTTAGAAGTTCAACCTTGTGCCAGAGAAAGGGATCAGTAGGTAAAATCACTTGACGTGCAGGTTGGAAGGCCTGAGTTTGATGTCTGGAACTCATGGTGGATGGAAACATCCAATTCCTGAAAGTCTGTCCTGTGACCTCCGTACCATGCACGCGCGCATGCGCACCTGTGAGCATTCCCATCACACACACACACACACACACACACACACATCATATACACACTCATAATAACCAATTTTTTAAATAAAAAATAAGACCCACTTCTATCTTTATATGAGAATACACAAGCTCTTTCTTCATCATCACATCTAGCAGCTACAAAATTCATAATCCATGAAGTTTAACCCATATAGCTATCATCCAGATACCTGTAATCCTTCAACTCCACCATACTTTGGTATTCAATAGCAAGATCAAGTGAATACAATTATTGAAAGTCTCGAAATGGCCATTCTCAGTCACCATCTTTGTCTACAGCTGCACCCCTCCACCTTATCACCACCTTCTGTTTCCTGCTCACCAACTTCAATGAAGAAAGAGTGTGTAACGACTTCATTCTTCAGTTAACTCCCCACTTAACCTCCTGCCATGCCCTTTATGATACAATGGCTCCAATCACATCTCAGTGATCTACTATCCCCAGGCAGACTCGCCTCACAGCCTGCCCAGTTTTTGTTGTCTATATTCAAGAACATTGTTGGAGAACACTTGGGGCTGTTCTAGCGCTCTGTACCATGCTAGCTTGCTGCCACTGTGCTGGAAACACCAACCCCAGACCCACAATTTGTTTCTGGAAATACTGTCGCCCATTCCTTCAAAGCCTTTCATACCCTTCCTACTATTCATGGCAAAATTTTCCCAAAGTAGTACCATGTAGCTGTTTGCACCTCCCTTCCATTTTTCAGCATGTGCCTGCCTCTTAGTAGTCCTCACTTTGCCTCTGGCTGAAAGACGCTGTTAACCTAGTCACCTGACTTCTAATTCTGTATTTTTGAGACCTTTCCAGAAGCCTGACGTCACAATAATAATTTATGGCAAGTTTGGGTGCACAGTCCACGCAAGTAACCTGTATGTGACGTCCAACTTGATTCTAGATAAATGGAGCCAACAGAGGAAGAAAAAGGAGCACAAGAACCATCCACAAGCAACAAAAACTCCTCTTGGGATGGAGAAACTTTCTCTTTGCCCACTTCTGCTGCTATAGTTCCTCGTCTTTGTCTCTTCTGCTGGTTTCCCAGCAGAGGTTTGTGTTTTCTTTTTCTCGTTAAAGATATTTGGAACATCAAATTAGTTATCCATAGGATCACTCCAACTCAGGGATCTGAGTAGGAGGGCTCAGGGCTTGGGAGCATTTGCTGTTCTTGCAGGTGACCCAGGTCCAGTTCCCAGCACCACCTGGCAGCTGACAACTGTCTGTAATTCCAGAGGCTCCGATGTGTTGTAATACATACATGAAGGCAAAACACAAATACACATAAAATAAGAATAAGATCTTTAAGAAAACATTACTCCAACCAAAACCAAACCAAAAAAACAAAAAACAAACCAAAAAAAAAAAAAAACCAAAGCAAAGAACAACAACAAAAATACACAACAATGTTTTAAAAGACCACAATCAAATGTATATTACTTTCTACACTGTGAACCACATTACATACTGATGGAATCAGAAGGGTAGAACATCATCCCTCTAACAATCCTGATCACAGGTATTCCATTCATATCCTTATAGCCTAATAATGGCCAGTGTGCTTTTCGTGTTCTTCAGCTGGATAGGATCTTTATGATAGAAAAAAAAAAAAAGGTCACCTACCACATTGTTCTATATGCTTTCTCACACGAGGTTTCTATTATCTATGCAGTTTTTAATTTTCTTATGATCTTATTGAAAAATATGTATTTATAAGTTGTAAATTCTGTTTTTCTTGTTTCTTCATCTATGATTTCTCCTCCCTGTAATGTGAATGGATTCCAGGAAACCCAGAAACAATATCTAACAAGCTCCTCTGAGCAGAGGAAGAAGCTGAACGGCAAACAAATGTTTTCCAGGGTCGCTTTTGGGAGATATTCGATCTTTCAATGTGTTCAACAAATGGGTTTAGTAATGCACATTTCAGCATAAAATAGTTCACAACAGAAACATGGGTTACTCAGCCCACTTATCCCAGGAATTATACACATCATGGGCCATTTTCAATGACTCTTTTTCCTATTAATGATTTCCTCCTGCTCAAACAACAGAGAGGTACATGCCAGTTTTGTCAAGAAATGTAGTGTGCTGAAATACAAATGTAGTAAAGAGAAATAAAAAAGGAAACATCTTCATCACTTTATTTTTTTATTTTTATTTTTTAGGTTTTTGTTTGTTTGTTTTTGTTTTTCGAGACAGGGTTTCTCTGTGTAGTTTTGGAGCCTTTCCTGGAACTCTCTCTGTAGACCAGGCTGGCCTTGAACTCACAGAGATCTGCCTGCCTCTGCCTCCCGAGTGCTGGGATTAAAGGTGTGCACCACCACCACCTGGCCTTCATCACTTTAGATGGGTATTGTAGTGTCTTTCTTGAGGTAATGTAGCTGTATGACAACTTCCCAACCCAAATATAAAGCTGCCTTTTATTCAGAATCTGTGGAAATATATAACTTGAAAAATCATTTATTTTAAAGGCACAGCAAGTAGACCAAAACCAGAACAGGAGTTTACTCTGTGGAGACCAGTTGGTTTCTTTTAGTTTTATTACTGAAGAAAACTGATGTGCCTTTTTACTCGAAAATAACACTATGTTTGATATAACTTTGCATTTGTTTTTATATTCTAATATGTCCATTTGCATAGCTTACACAGATATTAACTTTTACTTAATAAGATCATTTGATTATGTAAAATGTTTTCAAACATTCTGATTGAATGTATGTCATCAGTTTAACCAGTGGCCATTCATTTTTTCTCTTTGATAAGTAGATGGCGTTAGAGGTATAGAATATGTGTAGTACATATACTTCCCGAAGGAAAGAGTTGACATATGGTCCTTATGGTTATGATTTATAGTGAAGAGTACCACAAAGAGATGTCATAGATGTAGATAATACAGGTCTGTGATAATTATCCTATTTAAGAATTAAGAATTTAGTGCCTAGAACAGCATGTTTTACAAAGTGCTTGAATGGGAGCCAGGATAAAGGCTCAGTTGGTAGAATGTTTGCCATGCAAGCATGAAGACCCGAATTCTATCCCCAGCAATCACATCTTAAAAACCTCGGCACAGGGCACACGCCTGTAATCGTAGCATTCAGCACAGGGCACACGCCTGTAATCCCAGCATTCGGCACAGGGCACACACCTGTAATCCCAGCATTTGGCACAGGGGCACACGCCTGTAATTCCACCATTCAGAAATTGGAGACAGGAGGACTTGTGAGGCTTGCTAGCCAGTTAGTCTGGCCAAATAAGTGAGATCCAAAAGTCAATGAGACCCTATCATAAAATAAGGTAGAGAGAGCAACCTCTAGCCTTCTCACACACATGTGTAGATACACACACTGTACACACATATACCACAACCATACCCACGAGTACTTGAATACAATTGCATTAAGATACTACCCTTAAACTACAGTTTGAGGCTGTGTATTTGCAGCACTCTTTAGCCATGTTTGCCTAATTCCTACGAAACAAAAATCCAGGGAGCATTGATTTCCTGAGCGTGAGTTATAAGGGACATACATGGTTCCTTCCATCAAGGAAGTTCCAGTAGGAAAAAATGGGGGAAAAACATTTCCACTGAGCACGGCCTTTCCCTCCTACATTCTCATGATCAATGAACTTGCACATCATTAGGCAGTAAACTTTAATGATTAAAGCAATAGCATTCTTTCACGGATGCCCCTAAGGAGCTACAAGCAAGACAATTGGTTATGGTTGATTTTGCAGTTAGCCCATGATGGCTGATAAGACAAGGCTGTTCTCTAAAGCAGCAGTTGCTGCTGATATAACACCCACATATGGTCCCAAAGTGCTGAGGTGGCATTCCTGATTACCTTGATAAGCAGGTTTGGATGAGGGGCCTCTGAGCTCTACAGTGGGGCTACTTGAAAAAGCAAAATTTTATCCAGGGAGTGAGAGCCGCTTAGGAGTTGCTTTCTGAGGGCTATGGTGGCATATAACAGGCCATTTCTCTCCAGAAGTTTGCGAAGGAGAGCAGAAGCAATGAAGGAAGGATGGGTAGAGCCTGGGCATCACAGACGGCAGCATGGAGAGAGAAAGGAGGAGGAGGAGGAAAGGAATCCATGGAAGGGAGAGAGGGACAGACAGAGGACGGAGGGAGGGAAGGAAGGAAGGGAAGGAGCAAGCACACAACAACGCGGTGCTCAGAAGGTGTGGTGGCTGCACCCCCTGGACACAGAGTACCCTGCAGTAAATCCTCACCAGGTACCCGGAACAAAGACAGTAAACAAAAGACAGCTAAGAGCTGGCAGCTGCAGGGGTGGGGTGGGGAGCAACGTCCTTCACCTGTGCTCTCTATGTACTGTTGATTAGCTCCTCAGGACAGCCCTGTGAGGCAGGAACCTAAAGACACAAAGACGACAGAGCCTGGATTTGAACCACCACGTCCTGGCTGCAGTCTCTGTTCTCTCTGGCTTTCATGAAGCATGCAAGACCCTGGAATGATAAGGTGGTGAACTGAATCTGGTCACCTCTAGGTTCTAAACTTTCCTACTCTTCATATAAGGAGAGGCAAAAGATTTAAATAAAATTCACACTTCTTACAGCGTACCACTAATTTCAACCAATGGAATCATCTACCTACTTTGTAGTCTTAGCCCTTTTATATCTAATTTCCTCTCTGGAACATGAAACAAAGTATCCTTAAGCAATCCATTTAACCATCCCAGCAGAAGGCCACTATAAAGAAATTTGTTGGACATAAAATGTGTAACTATATGGAGATTATACTAAGGTTTATATTATAGATATTCATAATTAATAAAGTATCGCCCAGTCAGTGACAGGCTAGTTAAAAGACTTTCAATAGGAAGAGGTTTCATTTATTCATTTACTCAACTAATATTTATCTAGAGCCCGCAATGTGGCAGAAATTGGTTTTAGTGATACAAGAGTATTTACAGCAAAAGTCCTGTCCTCCCGAGTACCGTCTAGAGAGAGAAGGTGGAGGCAGATATGAAACAAATACACATGTAAGCCTGTGGTGTGTCAGATAACGAGAAATGCTAAAGTAAATAAATAAAGTTAAGTAAGTTAAGTAAGTGGATGCAACTGATGTACAGTGGTCAGAGAACATCCCTCTGATGACCTTGTGTGTGCACTGGAACTCTCCAACCTGCACGTGTATACACACATGCACTGCGAAGAACGGAACTCAGGAGCCAAGCAAATACCAAGCCAGCTCTCGATCACTGGTCCATCGTCTCTCTTTTGAGTGAAATCCAAAGGAAAGCAGCCTTGCAGATGTGAGGGTGGAGAGCATTTCGGTCTGAAGAAACAGCAACTGCGAAGACCCAGAGGCATGAGGTGCTGGCAGGTGTGACCGGCAGCAAGGTGGCTACTGTAGATCCGATGCATGCTGGGGGAGGGAGAGGAAGAACGAAGCCGAAGCCACAGTGGAGCAGGCTTAGAGCACGCAAGGCCCGCTAACCACAGAAAGGACTTCAGTTCTGCGTCGCCGAGGGAAACGGTGAAAACAGGGTTGCTAGGTTTTAGACTAAGCAAGCAAAGACCGCACTTTTGCACTTAACAAGATGGATAAAAGTGAGAGAAGCAGGACTGGGGGGGGGGGGGACAAAGATTGTTTGGGGGGTGTTAGGGCTGAGGTGGGTATTATTTATGCAGAACTACCCAGTAGGATGTTGGTCCTATCTGTTTGAATGGAAATGCACATTTTGGAAATCTAACAGGCAAGTGATATGAAAAGCTGCAGAACTGGAGGAGTCATGGGAAATAAGAGTGGAAAGAGCCGAGCGGTGGTGGTTCAAGCCTTTAATCCCAGCACTCGGGAGGCAGAGGCAGGTGGATCTCTGTGAGTTCGAGGCCAGCCTGGTCTACAGAGTGAGATCCAGGAAAGGCGCAAAGCTACACAGAGAAACCCTCTCTCGAAAAACCAAAAAAAAAAAAAAAAAAAAAAAATCAAAAAAGAGTGGAAAGAGGGACTAGGAAGGTTGGGAGAGAAAGAGTGACCAATGAGGAGAGAAAGAAAGGTTGTCGTGAAATGAGGCAGAGCAGCCCTGGGAAGGGGGCACGAGAGTGCATGGACACTTCAAACTGATTTTTTTTTCTTTCCTTCTTTTTTTTGAATCTCATTCTATAGCCCCTGTGGTGTGGAATTTGACATGTGCCTGTGCCGGTTCTTTTTGTTTGTTTGTTTTTGTTATTGTTGTTGCTGTTGTCAATTGTAGTGGGTAGCCAGCCATTCCAGCTTTGATCTGAAAGTTCTAACCCCCATTGAGGCTTTGGCAACTGTCACACCTACAAGGCGGGGCCAAGGGAGGACCCTAGAGACCCCAGCGCCAGGGCCAGCGCTCTCTCTGTTTCCTGGACCTGGACGAGAGAGGTAGATGAACGGGAGTTCTCCAGAGAACACCGCCCGCCGGACTGCGCCGCGTTTGTTCCAGAACCTGCCACCTACCTATCCCTTCATTTGTAAGTTACCCACTAAATAAATCTTCCTTTTAACTATGTGGAGTGGCCTTAATAATTTCATCAGTAGTCAATTAGATATAAACTAGGGTCACCTGGGAAGAGGGAACCTCAGTTGAGGAATTGTATCTCCATCAAATTGTCCTGTGGGAATGTCTATAGAGCATTTTCTTGACTGTGATTTATGTGGAAGGGCCAAGCTCACAGTGGGTGGTGCCATCCTGGGTGGGCCTGTGCTGTAGAAAAGGGGTAGTGAGTCAACCAGTAAGCAGTGTTCCTCCCCAGTCTCTACCCTGTTCTTGCCTTGGTTTCCTTCAATGGCGGACTGTAACTTGTAAGCTGAAATAAGCCCTTTCCTCCCCACATTGGCTTAAGTCAATGTTTTTTGTTTGTTTGTTTTTGTTTTTTGGTTTGTTTTTATTAGCAACAAAAAGCAAACTAGAGCCTGTAGGCCACTAGCCTTGGACTCATGGTGATCCTCCTGCCTCAGCTACATGCTAGGGTTAAAGACATGAATGACCTTATCGGTCTCTTCTATTTTCTTAATGAACTCAACAGGAAAGAGCGCCATGGCAATCAAGAGGGGAGGCAGGTGCTGGAGACTCGGAAGGAGAGGAGAGAGTTTGAAACGGTTTTCTAGAAAGCCAGACAGAGTACCAACGCCCTATAGACAGTAGTGCTGCCTTCAGGGTCTGAGCTATCCTGGAAAGCTGATCTTGTAACAAGCAAGCAATGAGGACCGCGTGTGTAGGGTGGCTCTGAAAAATACAAAACTCAATTTGAGACTGGCACAGCTTCAGTGTCAAACAGTAGATGTGCCGAGGTGTGTGTGTGGGGGGGGAGCACTAGAGAAGTTAAGAAAGGGAGTGGAGATGTAGCTTGATGATATAACACTGACCTAGCAAGCACGAGGTCCTAGGTCAGTTCTAGTCCGAGAGGAGGGAGAGAACACACACCCTGTGGGAGCATCAGCCTCCAGCCCCTGGTCAGGATGATCGATCAAGCAACAATGCTGGATTAGCCAAAATGTTATTTCTCACAGTAGCCCAAAACAACTAGAATCAGGAAAGTACCTATGACTAACTGGAAGTTGAGCAGAAAAGCCAGAAGTGAAGGTTAACAGAGTGAAAAGAGGTCATACATTCCTTCAAAAGAGTTATGAAGTCAGCGAGTGGAAAAATGAGAACAGGAGGGAAAAAGGAGAATGTACCCGTCAGTGCTAGGCAAGGGTGGATGTGATGAACTGTGTAAGAATAATGGAGAGCCATTTTTATTAATATGTGACTTACAGAGAGGATAGCCCTTTGAGTGCAAGAATACGAGTTTGCAGAACAATTCCACCACTGATTGTTGAATCTTACAGAATAACTCCATGTTGGGCAGGGCCAAGAGGAAAAGCTGGCAATTCATGACAAAAGAACATCACACCACGAAAAAATGTAAGTCGTGTGTCATGGCAGCTAAGCAAGGAAGAATTGGGGGGTGGAGGGATGGAGAGCAGGACTGGAAGTTCAGAAACACGGGGACCAACAGACTGATGATGATGTTGGCCATCTCATCCATGATCATGCTCTAAGGACCACCTTCTCTCTCCCAGGTCTTAAATCAGTTATGGCTTTGTCTTAGTGGTCAGGTTCAAGCTTTGCTCTCTGGATTTCACAGCTCCTTCCTACCTAGTGTGAAGTTATGTGAGTCAGACTGAGTCAGCCTCAAGAACTCTCCTGCACCATTCTTTTGTGCTCCTGATGAGGGAGGCCAGCATCATTCAACTCAGAAGTGGAGGATGGGAGAGTATGATTGAATCAACAAAATGGAGCCTTTAGCTACCCTACCATAGCATGCAATCTAGGACAAGAAAGAAAGGTGTAGCCCAGAAGAGTAGCTCACTTCTGCAGAGGAAATTGTCCGAAGGCATCTATGTTTCTCATGACATTAAGTCTTCCATGCCATTAATATTTTATTCACTGATTCTGGGCAATGATTTAACGATAAAAATTGAAGCCTCCACAACTCACCCACAAAGAGCCTATCATCTTTGATATTCTGAGGTGGAAGGTTCTATACATTCCAAAGCACCTCACATTTGAGAACAGAAGTCCAGGAACTGTGCAGGAAAGGGACCCAGTAACCCACAGATAGGGATAAGAGTGTTGGGCCGTGAGGAAAATGACTAATGAAGAGCCATTGAGCATCAAGGACAGAATCCAAGGAACAGGAAATATACCAGGAGTTTAAAAAGGCAAGAGTGGAATGGGCTAGCTCCCCCAGAGCATTTTTAGGAGCCTATAGAATAGGAAATGCAGTGTTTTAGTCTAGTCTGAGAAGACAGGACAAAGGCTAAGAAAGAGACGGACTCAATGATCAACTGGGAAACATTCAAACTTCAAAAAAGAGAAGTGGGAGAGGACATGGTGACCGTGGACGAATCCTTTCTGGGAGGCAGTAAAATGGGGGGGGGGGGGGGGAGGGTGGGACAAATATCAGTAAATATTTGGGATACATCTAGATATAAAGATCAAAATAGGTAATTCTCAGGCCATAGTCGAGAAAGTAAGCCTGGAGCCACTCAGAGGAAGAGAGTAAGAAATGCAGGGAGAAGAAGACTGAAGAGATGGGGCAGTACCGGGGTAAAAATCTGACCAAGAAAAATCAAAGTCTCCATGTGACCATCACTCTCTCTTCCGTTCCTCACATGCCCAGACACAATGGAGGTTTTGTCAAGGCCCAAGTTAATTTGGGTGTATTCTGCTTCTGGGGTGCTCCTCTTGCAATGACCAGACAGTCCAACTTGGCTAAGAAAGAATTTCTATGAACTGATTAGCTTACCCTAGGAAGAAAAGTGAACAGCAAGAGAGTTTGAGACAGGGCTCTTGGTTGTGTACTAATGCGTATCAACTGTCTGATAAAGGTAAAATGTACAAGGTAGGTACTTCTCTGATTCTGATGCCCACTTACCATGGCAGGTTACAGCATGTTTACCTTATGGGTGAAGGAAACTGGGGGTCTGAAAAGTCACCAAGGGAACCAGACTTCCAGTCCCTGATTATCAACTATAAAGTCCTACATTTCCCTTCCTCGTTCATCTACAAAAGACCTTAGACCGTGCACATGGCCTGATGGGGTGGAAAACAGCAACACAGAGCCACAGCTTCTTCCTCTACACATTCAAAAAGCAGCTCCTGATCAGCATTTCTAGGTGTCCCTGATATTATATAGGATCGAAGTTTGTCAAGAGTCACTGCTCACTCACTGCCCTTCATGTTTCCACCACCTCAAGGCCCTCTGAAGACTGGCTGCCACTGATGCTTCTAACAGTCTGCAGAAGCTACATTCCCCAAAGTCATGCTTCATGATGCCTTTGAAAATTTCCTATGCTCACCTGAGCTGTCTAACCCTCCATACCCTGGCTCTAGGCATGCTACTGCCATTGATCACATTTTATTAGTGACGATTGATTCATTTACTACACTTAATTTTAGACAAATAATTAAAGGTTGTCTCATCCTTCTACATCCCCAGTGAAAACACTAGAAGTCTTGATTTCTATTCTGTCTTTACAATCCAGACAGTTAAGTTAAAGGGGACACAATACAATTTGCATTTGAAATTCAGGAACCTCTCTCTGTTGCTGACATCAGATTTTCATCCTTTGGAATTACCAGTCTTTAGAGAATTTATAAAAACAGGTGTGGAATGAGGGTGTTATGTGTTGACATGCTGGAGAGAAACAGTGTTTTCAAGCTACATCAACTAAAGAAATCATTCTGTCTATCATCATTTATTAACAAGGATCTGAAGGTTTAAGGGCATTAGTGTGGTCAACTCCAGATTTATTTGTGGTCAATTTCAGATTTAATTTCAGGTCTTCTGATATCCAGACCAGCGACCTACATCACACCTCTGTACCTTCTCTTCCAAACTATTTCTTTGTTTCTTCGTTTCCTCTCTCCAAACAATTTTCATTTCATCTTCCTGAATGATTAGTAAAGCCACTGTCTGTTAGATGAGGACACAGAGGGTCAGAAAGCCTAAATGACTGGTCCCTAAGGTTGCAGTGACAATCACCGAGGAAGGAAGAATGATGTTCAAAAACAGATCGCTGCTGACTTAGAAGTCAAGGACTCTACATTTCTGGATTCTCTATAGTTGTGTTATTGGCAAATAAGACTTTCAGTATTTGTGGGTTCTGAGCTATATAGCAGCTGATTTACCTTAGGGCTTAATATTAGCTTTTTCAAATAAAATTAATTTGGTTGCAATTTTGATTGACAGGGAAGGGACATTTATCTAAAAACATTACCTTTCAGACAAGAATATTTTAATGACCAATACCTACAAAACTCACCAATCTTACCCCTAAGTAGAAAAGACCTGGTTCTTTTCTGTGTAAGAACGTACAACATTGTTTCCTGATGTCTCTCTAGACACGTCACAACTGTTCCAGCCTATACTGTGCCTGCTGGATTTGGTAATAAGCTCACAGGAACCATGGCTGCATTCACTGGCCACCTTCTATGGCCAAGACAATAACTGGAGGGGGAGGCTTGTCAAGACAAGGAGCATGGTTGCTCTAGGACTCTAACCAGTAGAGTATCAAGTTTTCAGTGCATAGTAGGTAAATGACTTCAAGCGGTTGAATCGAAAGGGTATCTTCCAAAACAGTCAAAGTTTTCAGGAGGAGCTAAGTTTTAAAGGACAACAAGACTCGACTCAGGGAAGAGGGCTACAAAGGAAAGATCCCAGGCAGAGAAGAGACTTCTGTGGTCCTGAAATCAACGAAATGCTCCTTAGAATTTATTAAAGCTCTCCGTGGGGTTATATTTTAATTTTTTCTTCTAGTGTATTTCCCTGAGAAAATATATGCCACCCCAAAGAAGAGAGAATAAAGGCTGCAAAGCTAGTTTTTCCATAGACAAAACGCACAACATCCTTGCCAGCCACTGTGGCTGGGAACTGTTGCTACAAATCTATGAGTAAGTTTGAACAAATTTATTTCCTGGCTCATCTAAGACCTTAGACCATGCACATGGCCCGATGGAGCAGAAAACAGGAACACAGATGTAGAGCTTCTTCCTCTACACATTCTAAAAGTGGCTTCTGATCAGCATTTCTAGGAGTCCTTGGTGTTAGGACTTAAGCTTATCAGATTCGCACCACACTGTGTGTCCTTCCTCACACCACCCCACAGACTCCGAAGACTGGCTGCTGTGAATGTTTTTAATGGTCTGCAGATATGTCACATCCTCCAAAATTATGCTTCATGATGCCTTTGAAATTTTCCTACACTTACCCAAGATCTCCAACCCTCCACACCCTGTTTCTAGATGTGCTACTGCTGTTTGTCACATTTTATTAATGCTGGTTGATTCATTTATAATTTCAAACAAGTAATTAGAGGCCTGATTCTTTAAAACCTGATCCTCTCTTTTATCTGTGTTAAAGATCTTTACAGCACAAGCTGCTATTGTGTATGGTCTGCTTGACATTCCAACAATTTTGCAACAAATTCTATTCTATATTATTTTCAGGAAAAATCCAGAGTAAGACAACACAAAATAAATCACATGAATATGGATACACACTCTATGCAGTCTTACTTAATAAGGCGGATTTAATTGCAGAATAGAAGAGGCACAGAATTCCATTCACTTTGAAAGAATTGGGTTGCCTGGATACACCATACCTAGGGCACCAAGGCTCCATCTCTTGGCCCCACAACCTCAGCATGTGCCTCCTTCCTTTGCCCCCGCTGCCAAGCCATTCACAGAAGTTTCTTCCTGGGTGGCTTCTTTGTTTCTCTTCCTACTTCCCAGACCCCACTTCATCATACTCTATCCCTGCTAGGTTGGACCTTCACTGCTGCAGCTGAAGAAACTATCTCAGAGCTACACACCTTTTAGCTCAACCAAAAGCAGCTCCAGAAACACAATCATTAGGCCACATTTGCAGTGAAATTGTGAATATTCACTTAGAGAAAATTGCAAGTCACTCTAAATTGAAACTGGCTTGTATGTATTTTCCGTGTGATCATCTCTTCTAAGTATATTTCTATAATTATTTTTCAGATCATCCAGAACTCTAACATGGGCAATGAAAGGATCTTAGGGACATGTCTTGAACACGTCATAACAACATGCCAAGAACATTACAGGTAAGCACACACAAAAGAAAAGGAAGATATGGGTGCCTATCAAAAAAGAGAAAAATCAGAAGAGACAATTATACACATGGAATACAGTGCTGACATGCTGCATGAAGATAATTACTGGGTAGTAGAACCTTGAAAACAGAATGTTCCCAAAGATAATAATGTCTGGGATTTTCTTCCTTAAAATTTATAAGCTACTACTTGATGTGCATTTTTCCCTTCCTGGCAAATATAAAAATCTTTTCAAGTTACACTGCCCAAATGCAATGCATTAGGTCAAATGCTATAATAAAAAGAGAAAAACCCAGGTAATTTTCACATCAGCAGGAATGTATTTATTTAGTAGCCAGAATTTTAAAATGATTTCAAGTTCAGAATTTCTCAGTTGAAAAAGTTGATAAATGATTCTTCCTAAAATATTTAGCAAACTTTCAATTTTATATTTGAGGAGTAAACTTAAGTGAATACCTTGGAAATGTCTAAGGCAGGGAAAATGCATTAAAATGTGCTGTATTGCATTCTATTGTTTGTAATAAAAAGTAAGTTTTTCATGATAATTATTGAACAAAGAGATAACCTTTATACATGTAAAAAGTTAAGGTAACCCATTCCAAAGTTATTACGCCAAAAATGCTTTTATCAAAATAATAAATAGGTGAATTTTATAGATAGAAATACATTTATATGGAGCTCCAATTAAAATAATGTAAAACGAGTCACCCAAAGACTGCATTTCCAAGTTTCTGCAAAGGTAGGTTACACATCTGAAACCTGTTATAAAGCAGGGGTGACTTAGAATTATACATTCTGTTACTGCTATTTTAAATATATTACTAATTTCTTTAACAAGGTTAAAATTATACATTAGAACTTTAAGTCTGAATTTTTATTTAAGAGAAAACAAAAGGTTACATAGTTTGACATACAATTTTTCCCACATGACATCTACCCTTATGTAACAATCAACTCTCAGTTTAGAGATAAACCTATGAATTCTAAAGTTTAAAAACCTACAGAGATGATTTTGATTTGCAACCATGGAATATGACAGGCAGTATGAAAACACTGAGTCCAGTTATTATTCTTGAAATGCTGTGTTTTCATTCATAGGACACTCCTCAGCAAAGGAGTCGGACTTTGGTTCACAGTTTGTAAACTTTGCACAAATTTTGTTATGATAGCCTGCTACCCACAGAGGAAGTTACTCATAAACAAAAACAACCATATATTTTATTATTTCAATGCAAGCCATTGTAACTTTCCTTTGGATCTTAATTTCTAATCAGCTGGTACTTAATGTGAACCATAACCAGGAAAAGTGGATAATGCTAAATTAACACAAAACATAAGTTATAGCAGGAAAGACAAAAAAAAAAAAAAAAGAGGACTCCAAGTGAGTTAAAACCTGGTTAGAGTTCCATTGGTTTGGGGGTTTGTTTTTATATTGCCCAAGTGATTTTGTAACCTAAATCATGACATTTTTAATCTAGTTAGTAACAGTTGTTTTCAAATGTCATAATTAAAAATACTACCCATTCTAGAAATAAACACTTTTCTGCAAAAAGACACTTACCACTTACTATTTTTTTAACAAATTATTTACTTAAATATATTCATGACACCATGTGCTTGTTCCTGCAGCTAATTATTGACTATTATTTTTGGATAATCATATTAACTACCAGCAAATAAATCTTGTTTTAAAAAGCACTGAGAAGTGTGAGCAGTCATTAAAATGGAGAGGTTCCATCTGTATCTCCAGCTCAGAGCCCAGTGATTGGGAGTAATTCAACACTTTTATAAATATAAGATACAATAATTTACTTTGAGTATATGATATATTGAAAATTATAAACAAAATTTGCTCAGAAACTGGGTTTTATTTTAGAAGATGTACTCAAACGCAAAAATGTGTTTTCTAAGTTAAGTTTAAAGGCACATCATTACTCATTTTTATTATTTAAGAAAAATTATTACAATGCATCTGCAAACTGTTTGCAGTTTTCTACAGCAACTTTTATTCCTTTAGCCTTGCTTCACATTGTAACAGAATTAATTTTATAAAGGCAAAAAAATCTATTGTGAAATTAGTAACCTGGTCTAGTATAAAGCAAAACATTCATACAAGTAATATTTACAATTTAAACAGAATTTTGTTGGTTTTGATTTTTCTACAAATTACAGAAATTCCCCCTCCTGTACTTTCTCTTGCCTTAAATTTTTTTAAAGTTTCAAGTCTTCTACAGACACAGAATTTGGAAAACATCGAATTATTTCCAAAGACAGCTATTTTTTTCTTTTTACTCTTTGTAGAAAGTCTTGAAGATCTCCCCCCCCTTCCAAAAATCTCATTTTCACCTGAAGTAATTGCATCCAACTTTTCTCAGGTAAAGGAGACATTCTTACAAAGTTTCAAATTTCAAAATCCCAATAAAACATTTGAATTAAGCACTCGTCTTTTTGTGTGCGTGTGTCTATTATTTTACAGTTGTTATTTATACTGAAATTGAATCTTTTTAGCTCCCCAGAAATACCTTAGTGAACCCTCAACAGTTTCTAACCACTTAATAATTGTGACCCCGCCAGCCCCTTCAAGTAGATCGTTAACCACAAGAGTGCCTGGCAATTTCCAAACCATAGCGTCTGTCCAAAAGGAAAAGATAGATAGGGCTTTTTGAGGCCGAAAGGAAGTGAAA
>CABHPR010141428.1:4947-20767 GCA_902168415.1 Peromyscus melanophrys
TTATTATTATTATTATTATTATTATTATTATTATTATTATTGTTAAGAGATTTCCTATTCATTTTACATACCAACCACAGATTCCCCTTACCTCCTTCCTCCTGCCCCCCAGCCTTCCCCCACAACCCACCCATTCCCTCCTCATCCAAGGCAAGGTCTCCCATGAGGAGTCAGCAGAGCCTGGCACATTCAGCTGAGGCAGGTCCAAGCCCCTCCACCCTGCATCAAGGCTGCACAGTGTCCCACCATAGACACCAGGCCCAAAAAGCTGGCTCACGCACCAGGGACGGGTCCCGATGTTAAATTTTGACTGTTTACAGATTAGATGCTATAAACATGTATTGAAATATCTAACAATGCCATTAATATATGCCATCCTGCTTCTGTGTGTCAATCAAATAACCTTAAATTAAAAAAAATACAAAGAAGGAATGTGGCAAAATAGCTACATTTTTATATACTTGAAAAAAGCTTTCTGTGATCTACATAGAAATCTCAAATCCTACCACATAGTAGTTAATGGTCACATATCAAAAAAAAAAAAAAAAAGATGAACTTGCAGTAGCATGTAGACCAGTGTTCATTATTGCTAAGAAAGGAAAAATACAAAAGTAAACAGAAGTCATCACTTTGATTTTCAGCCTAAGAAATGGACAATCAAAGAAAGGTAACTCCTTTCTGCTGTTGTCCTAGGATGTAACTTTTTATAGTGGCAATTCTAATGTATGTTAAAGCAGACCTGTTATGCCTACATAAAACTTTTGAGATTTTAATTTAAGGAATTTAATTAAATAGAGAAAATCATTTTGTTAGGGATATTCACACACAATGCAAAAGCGCGGTGTTTTGAAATCTATTTGCATACACAGGACACTACAAACAATTAAAACTTTAAGTTAATAACAGTAGGCGCATTCTATATGCAATACTTTTAAAGTTTTCAAAACTAGTTCATAAAGTTTCAGTACTGACTTTGAATAAAAGCCAAAGAGATGAAAATGCTTATACTTGTTTTGTTTTAGTATTATTGGTCATTTAAATTTTTATTGGTGATTTTCAGAAGTTTCTAAATTTTCTAAGCATGTCGCCTATTGTTTATTTACTTGAAAGATGAACAAAACATGAAATGACATCTCTCTATGTAAACATCAAGTGGACACACTTGGTACTTGTCAGAAACAGCTGTGCAGAGTTCTCTTCCCCTTCGATTATGCACAGCATGGGCCAGTCTGATTTCTTCTTTTAATGTTAATGGCTTTCTCATATATAATACACATGCATAATTATATAAGTTTGTACTTGCATATGTATGTATAATGTAGTGCATGTTTGTATATATATATATATAAATATCTACAGACGTGTGTGTTTCCATTAATTTACATTTACAAATAAAAACAATTTTATAAAGGTTAGACTCTTATCATAAAGTTAATCTCTCAGTTGGATTTTAAAATTGCCATCAGTGTCACAGAGTGAGATCTCCAATTTCACAATTAACTAACATACCAAGTACTCAAAATTAAATTCTAATCAGGTGAAATATAAACAAAATAAAGCAAAGCAAAGGCCAAACAACCAACATCCAAGATGTGAACATGTGTGTTAACTCAGAAGCATGGTCCATTATTTCTACTTTTCTGGTGAAGCAACATAGGTGTGGAGCTTAGAATTAGATTGGAGCCCCAAACCAGAACTATTGCCTACATCGTCAAGTATTAGGCAGAAAAGAGTAATGCAAAGCAGAAAACAGCTCATTCAATTTTAAGTTTTATCTTCATAAAACACAAAATTCAAAAACATATTCTGCTAATGGGGAGTTATTTTGTCAATGTCCTTCAGTAGAGGAATATTTCAAGAAAATTCCCTTCTAAATTACCAACAGCATAGACTTATACTATCCAATTTTAATTTTTTCCTTATTAGTTTGTTATTTCCTTTCGATTGAGGTGAATTCTTACTCAGCCCATGTAGTGGCAAAGATGAACTAAAGTGTTTGTGTATCTGCTGCACACATTTTAAACATATTTGATGTTATTTTTTACATCTTTGGTGGAACATGTTAAATGTCATGTATCTGATGTGAAAGGAATAAATTCACAAGTAGCGATTTCTATTACCGTCAAAAAAAATTGTTTTGCTTAAGCACAGGTTACTATTATAAACATTAAAATACATTTTTCCTAATTGGTAATCTTTCCCCCATTTCCATTATTTAAGTAAGGCTACAATTGCAATTAACTTATATTTTTCAAGTAACTTAATATTAATAACCTCTCATCATTATTTTCCTTGATATGCCTTGATATCAAAGTATGTAATATTACAAACTTTGCACGAACATGTTTATGTACAAGCTGCTTTCCATGCGCCAAGCAATCAGCACTTAGTAATCATTGAAAAGGCAATTGTACAATTAGGCATTGATGATTTTGAAAATTCAAAATGTTACTGGTCCGATAAAGAAAATCAGTGTTCACTTACAGATTCCAAATTACTTTTGTGTTAATTTCAATTTTAAAACAATTTTTAAACAACCTTTATTTCAAATTTAACATATATATGAAAAAAGTCTTATGTTTTCAACATTAAATAAAGTCTTATTTTTCAACTCCAGTGAACATATCATTAACATCCTCTGCTAGTTATTTACTTATTAAAATCTTAAAATAAATATAAAATAAAATAAATCCCAACTTAATTCATCACCTCTGTTACTTACCCTTAAAAATACAGTAATATTTAATGACATTTTCCCCAAAAATCAGTGCTTCAAATTTCACAAATTATATAATGAAAATGGATTTTAATTAATACATGAAAAATATCAGTTGTGCTTTCTTAATGCTGCTAAATTTCTAGTTTTAAAAATAAATTATTGATATGTAAATGGAAACTGCACTTTAAACTGATTAGGTTTAATTGTTTTGTTAGAGAAAGTATTTTATTACAAAATGTACAACGGATGCTAAATCCATATTTGTACTGTCAGGCTGGCAGGCTGGCAGTTTCTATTCAGCTGTTTTCTTGCATTTTAGTAAGTGGGTGAGTTCAGTGTTGGCAGACATATTCCTTCAAGTGTTACAGGAGGATTGGTATCTGATAAATTGCTGCACATTTCCAATCGGAATCAGGTATGGTGAACCCTAAAATAAACTGTACATCTAAAGGTTTAAACTCTTCGCTAAACAAGCTCAGAAACATTACAAAAAGAATTAAAAAGAGTAAGGTGATTTTTTCCCTCTTATATTTTGTTCTCTATAAGAAAGGTTGTAAGACTCAGACAAAAAAAAATATAAACTTACCAGGATCGTACATGTTCTACATTTCATAGCAGACATATGTTTGAGAGGCTGTGCAGGGCCACAAAAAGGGTTAAAGGGCTACCAGATGGAGCCTGAAGTACTGGAGAGTGGAGTTTCAACCCTAAGTGCTGTCATGGGGCTCATAGTAACCTTCATTGTTGAAAAGGAGCCACCAGCTGGAACAAGATTTGTAACCACATTAGAAGCAAGTTCTAGTTGTCAGTGCTTGGGGCAAAAGATTGTGAGAAGCGAACAGCTGTCTCCTTGGAGAAAAGAGATCAGCTTTGGTGGGTTCTTTGACAAGTGCACAAGTGATGGAAGGTTGATAGGGGTCATACAGATGAAGAACTTAAAATGTGGCTTTAAAGTCAAAAGTGAAAAAATGAAAGTGCGTTTTGAGTATTGCTAGACTTGCATGGTAAATGAAGCTAATGCACAAATAATTTTAGCAATGTGTGTTGAAGGAAAGGCACATACAACATTTCTAGTATTCAATATATATACATATAATGCATATAAGATATATTATATGTTATTTATATTACAATATAAAAATTACATACTGGATTAGGACATTAGAACAGCTTGTGATGAAGAGGTAATAGATTGGAGTCTTTGCTATTAGATCAAACTATACTTTATGTAGCAAATTCAGCATTTCTTTCCTGTTGTAAGCACATATTCTTTGTGCTATGTAAAAAATGTCTTTACTCTGAATATTGGGAAACTAAAAATAGACAATTTTGACTGTGTTTTAAGTATGGTGCTGTTGTCATAGGTGGTTGTTGCTGTACACTCAACTGAAGGATGGTCATTGATTTGGGATGCAGTCAATAGACATAAATCAACATTCAGGCAATTTCATGTTTTAAGCTCTCTCTCTATTGCTGTCTCCCCTCTTATCTCCTCTCTCTGTGTGTCTCTCTGTCTCTTTGTCTCTCTCTCTGTCTCTGTCTCTGTCTCTCTCTCTCTCATTTTTTATATATAGGTCTGTTTACTTCATTTATGTCCATACACCATATGCATGTCTGGTACCTGCAGAGGCCAGAACAGCACTTTGGGAGGATCCCAAGAGTCGGAATTAGAAATAGTTGTAAGCTATCAATTGGGTGCAGGGAAGAGCAACCTGGTTTCTTTGGAAGAGCAACCACTGTGCTTAATTACAAAATCATCTCTCAGCCCCTCTTTTTTTTATTTATTTTGAGAATTTCATATATGAAACAAAGTATTTATACCATTTCTACCCCTCTCTCTTCTCCCCCAACTCCTTCCATCCATCCACTACCTTTGGCATTCCTCGCTTTTTCTCCATATTTATTGTTGTTTGCTGTGGATATCGCTCTGTATAAATAAAATTTTGATTGGCCAGTAGTCAGGCAGGAAGTATAGGTGGGACAAGCAGAGAAGAGAATTCTGGGAAGTGGATGGCTGAGTCAGAGAGACGCTGCCAGCCGCCGCCATGAGAAGATGTTAAGATACCGGTAAGCCATGAGCCATGTGGCAACTTATAGATTAATAGAAATGGGTTGATTTAAGATATAAGAACAGTTAGCAAGAAGCCTGCCACGGCCATACAGTTTATAAGTAATATAAGTCTCTGTGTGTTTACTTGGTTGGGTCTGAGCAGCTGCAGGACTGGCAGTGAGAGAGATTTGTCCTGACCGTGGGCCAGGCAGGACTGGAGAAAACTTCAGCTACAATTGTTATATTTTATGTAAACACAACTACAAATATCAGAGAGAGAGAGAGAGAGAGAGAGAGAGAGAGAGAGAGAGAGAGAGAAGTGAATTTAATTTTGCAAGGGTCTAGGGCTAAGTAAGCACTTGCATGTCTTTAAGCCAGTGCTGCTTCAGCTGTGACTCCCTTCAAAGGGTTCTCAGTTATTTGTGTTTACTGTATTGAATGGCTGTATAGAAAAGACCAGGCTCTCCTGCTGGCATTCACATCCCAGTAGGTGATAACAACTGAGGAGTCGCCCTGAACCTTTTCTTGTGGAGCTCGATGATCTGATACAAAGGTTAGGAAACTACGGCAGGCAGGGCCAGACCCAGATCCAGGGTTCTGTTTCACAAATAAGGTTTTGTGGAAATGTAGCTGTGCTCATTCATTTACAAGTCATCCATGACCCCTTCCTCACCCAAATGGCTGAAATGTACCTGTGGGAAGGGAATTTATGACCTGCAAAGCCTAACATGTTTACTACCTAGTCCTTTATAGACCATCCGTGTCTCCTGCTAAATTGTCTTAACTTCTCTGTATCTTCCCTTCCTAATCTTCTAAATCTTTCTTTCCTTCCTAGAAAACACCTATATAAAAAACTTCCTTCCTCCCATTCAGTCACGGACCACAGTAGCTTTTCTCGCGTTTTCACCTAAGAAACAATAATATAAAGATGTAAATTAACGCTCACATTTGAATGACTTCTGGAGATAACTAAACAATTCAAAGACCAAATCATTTCAATTCATATTTGAAAATAATAGCAAAGTAGCAAACTACAATTATTAAGTGTTAATCTCAGTTATGAATACATAGTTCATGTTGAGAAATAAGTTATTCTTTACCTAAAGTAGCACAGCTAAATGGGAAGCAAGCATAAAACTCAACTTTAGGACAGTGAGATAATCAGTTCTATAGCATCAGTGTGTCTACTAGTCAATAAATGAATGGTTTTCTTCAGGAAACCCTACTGCTCCCCTGAAAATCAGGCTTTCTTGTTCTTACATACTATCCTAAAGTTTAATGTAAGCAAGATATGCATCAGCAATCCAGTATGTGTTTCATTTTCTAGTATTCAATATATATGCATATAATATATACCAGATATTATATTAATATTAATAAATTACTACATATAATTACATACTGGATACTGTAATATACACATATATTACCATACAAAAATTATTAATAACTATATATACATATATACGTACATATATACACCTGACTAATTAGAGCAATTCGTATTAAACATAAATAAAATAACTAAAAATACTATAGACAGAGTTTTTCTTAGATATCCTAAACATCATCTACAATCATGTGTTACTTTTTCTTCCTTTTAGTAGGGGTGTACTCAACCTATTCCCAGCATGAGAAATGATCTCACCTTTAGTGCCTTAAACAACTTATTCTCTTATTTTCTGAGACTCTCTTACTCAGTCACAAAAATCGAATAGTTTCAACTGCAATTTTCAAGGAAGGTATCCATGATTTAAATGGTAAGCAACAACCAATGGAGCTTTTGTTTTAGGATGAGTTCTGTGTGTCATGGAACTACGATTTTGTTAAATACTGTGTAATTATTGTACAGTCATCTTGAAAATAAGAAATCACATTGATCCAAAACATGTTTTGCAACTTATATATAATAAATCTTACTGGCTATTTAGCCTTAACTTGAATAAGTTTTAAAGATTTTAAAAATATGATACTCATTTTCATAATACACAGGAAAAGTACTTGAGCATGGACCTCTGATAGTGAGATGTCTTTTTAAAGGGTTAAAGTACAGCCACTCAAGACTAAGCTGGCCTTTGTCAGCAGGCACTTGACATTTGAATGCATCTATTCTCTGTGAGCTGAGGGGTCAACACAATAAAATAGCTGTCATTGAATCCTGGTAGTTTGGAAGGATATTATCAAAATGCTTCTTAGGTGTTCTGACGCTGACCTTTGAAGGGGTCACTTTCACCTGAGTGACCTGTGAAATCTCATGGTCAAGAAGACACAAAGAATGGTTAACAAGTCAAATACTGCAAAGGCAGGAACAGCTCCTGCTCGGCTTTTTACTTAACTCATGTCTCTCCAGGGACATCTACAGCTCTGTCAAAACTATGGAGTGAACAGGGACATGATACTTTCATATGGATATTCATTTTCCCTTTCTAAATCTCAACTGGATCCAATCACAACAAAAATGTGATACACATTATTTTTATTGTTATCATTCTTGTTCAAATCAGGTCATCAGTACAACTCCCACTAAAAAATAAAATGGTAATGGTCAGTTAAATAGCATTGCAGTAAACAAATCATTGAAACGATCTCAACATTTTATATAGCTATTTACTAAGTGAGTTTCTTCTAAGGTGGTTTGATACTATGAGATATTGTAGAAGCAAAGTATATCTTCAGTTTTTATTTCAAAAATTACAGTATAACATGAGCCACACGAAAATTTTAAATTAAATGTTCTGATTAATTTCTTCTGGAATGACAATCATCTATATTTGTAAATTTTTTAAAACACAGATGTTAGTTAACTATTATTCTGCATAAGGTTAAAATGTCTAGTTCAACCCCCAAATATTAAAGACTATTTCTAGGAAATACTGTAGAATACAAAATGAAAAGAGAAGGAGATTGTTGGGGAGGTTCACAAAAATTTGTAATTGATTTCCAAATGAAATATTTAAATTACAAGAATTTATAAATAAAATAAATGTTGCTTCAGAAGCAGACAGGATAAAGTAGGTCGAATGCTTGTAGAATTCCTTGACGTTGTCCTTTAGGTAGTAACATTCTTATGAACGTCTGACATAAACCTACTGCAGGCGATAGCCTCTTTCCAATTCTTTACTTTGTCTTTTATCCAATGTGGTTTTGCTCTCATTCTTGGATTCAGTGATAGCTATGGCTATTAAAAAACAAAAATAAACAAAAACTTTCACCCATTTCTTCCAAATATTTTCATTGGTATGCCTATGAGAGCAGGGTCTTCCAGTTAAGTTTTCTTTAATAACTTTTTCTTTTCTAATTGGGAAAAAAATCCATTTTAACTTGGAAACAATGAATCTGCTTTTATCACATTGTTTTGAACATAGTGAGTCTTTTGTCTTTCTTGTTGTTTTGTCTGTGGGGTTGAGGAGAACTCTGTGCAGGCTAGCCGAGTACCACTGAGCTATATCTCTTGCCCATGACAATAGTGCATCTTTAATTGCCAGGGTACTTGAATTCCTGTTGAGAATACTGGATCAAATGTAATTTTTTGAAAGTGCTCAATTAAAATAAAACATAGAAGAAAAGTTTTAGCAGGTAGGTCCAGGCTGATATCAGGGCCACAAATAATAAATTTTGAAATATTAAATAGGCATTTATGTCAATCTATCATATTCATAGTTTGTTCCTGTCTTGTCTCTACCATCTACTCATCAATTTATAGAACATGATAGATTTGATCTGTACTAGGCACAAGACTGAAGTTTAGCGTCACAGTAGTGACCTGACCAGATGAAGCCTCTCTCTCAAGGAACTGATAATTTTACACATCATTTAAATTAAGAAACATTTTCATTACTTAAACATATCACCAGTACACTCAACAGATGCTTAATTTGTCTATGAATCATGAGTGAAAATGTATAAAGTATATTTATCACATTAAAAATTGTGTATTAGAGCTATATTTGGCAGAATGATTCCATGACTAGAGATTTGAAGTAATTTTTAGAGTCTAAATATTTCAATCTTTGCTTACCTATAATAATGAGATTAAATATGTAGAACTGTGCTTTAGGAAAATGTGAAAATAGAAGCTAACTCTAAAGCCTAAACTGGAGATGGAGATGGTGTTTCTTAATGTAATTTGTATGAAAACAGTGTTTAATTTCACTTCTAATAGAGTTAATATGATGTGAGGTACAATAATAGTATTGGATGATGAGAACCAAGATGGCTGCTCAAGGACTTAGGGATGGTAGCATACATATGTGGATATGCTGGGGAAAGGAATTATTTCTGTTCTAGATAGTCCAGAGTAGAGCAGCAAAAGATTTCATCATACAGCTCAGAATGGTGGCAACTTAAAACTTAAGGGTTGGTTGTTCATGGACTATTCCACTTAATATGTTCAAACCATAGTAGAATATTTCTTATTGCTTAAGAAATTCTAAGGCTGGGTATATCTCTTTCCTCATTAATATGTGAGGATTTTTGTTGATTATTATTATAGAAACCTTAACTTATTTTGTATATTATACTTTAAACTCATAGTTTACTGTGAACCACAATGTAATGAAATGACCTTTATCTTGTGTATTTGAGATTAAGGTGCAATTATTCTACCCACGTAAATGCTGACAGATCCTTAACATTCTGATGGTGTGGGTTAAGAAAAAAATCCAATGCCTTGACTTAGCATGATGGCTAAAATGCATTTTATACATTTTGTAAATGTCAATTAGCATTTAGATACCAGTGTATGGCTTTAAAAACTTGGAGCCAATCACTTAAAACCTAGATAGAATCACTTTTGTAGGATATTGAGGCCAACTTACCTCCTGAATGAATCTGAAGATGTACATTGGTCCCCAGTCACTATCGAAATGTCTGGCTTGGATGTGGTTCTTAACAATCCTTTTCCAAAAAAAAAAAAAAAATACCTTAAACACTTAGAATCATAAGAAATTCAAGATGACTAAATTTTAGTAGCCCTTTGATAAATTATGTCTAAACTAGCTGCTGTTTTTGTTTTTGTTTTTGTTTTTTTTCTTTCTGCTTTTATTTTTGGTTTGGTTTAGAATTTTTTTCTCTTTTCCCCCAAAGAGAAGGGCAGAGTGGAGGGAGAGCTGTAAAGTCTCTGGGTTGCAGGCTAAATCCCGCTTGGCTGCCCGCGACTGCCTCATTTAGCAGCTGGTAACACTGTGTAGCAATGCCTAGCGCTCACTCTTACAGTCTTTTATGTAATATAATATATATTTTTTAAATTGATTGCAATTTTTTTAGCACTTTGGGGGCTGCTGGTGGTCTCCTTTTCAGGCTAAATAGACCAACTGCTGTTGCTAAAAGAGTTTATTCGACCACCCACACTCGGAGGCACAGCCCCCTTCTCCCTGTGTTTCCCTGAAGTAGCAGTCAGCAAGGACTGTGCAGTAATGACTGCGAACAGCCTTCAGGCTCGGAAAAATGTCACAGCTTGATCCCTCGAGCCTCCAGTGCCCCCATTCAATCAGTGCTCAACTGCATGACGCACCCTGAAACTTCAAATGAAAGCCCTGGATTCATGGCCAAAAATATAAATTCCCCACAGGTTCCTCCTGTGGGGGTTATTGAAGTTCTCGGTTAGTACACCGACAGTTACCTACTCTCCTGTGCTGCCCCAGATAGCAACGGAGGAAAACACAGCTGAGACATGGGCTGTACAAAGGCCTTGACAGAGATGCAGACAGACTGAGGAACAGCAGGCTCATGTGTTTAGAAACAACATTTTGACAGATAAAAATCAAGTGAATAAGTATAGTGAACTTATAATTATTTCTGCTGTTAGAGGTTAGCATCAGAAAGGTGTAGGCTAAATACTCAGGTATAATTTCATAGCTGTTTGAAATCTCAGAACTTGGGTGTCTGTGTAAGTCTGTGTATAAAACAGGGTAAGGGACGCCCACTCTTAGACCAAGATTACGTCAGAAGAATGAAGAAAGCAGAAATACACATTTAAAACTTTTAAGTGATTTCATCCTATCCCAAGGAAATGCACACGTGGTTTCCTAGAGAGTAACATATGAAACATCTCACAGCTTACTCACCTTACATTAGAGATGCCTAAGGCATAGTGCATACACCAAGGTCTTTGCTTCGGAAGACAAGGCAAGAGTCGTAAGAATATCAGTAATCATCAATATTACTGACATGTTGATGACTTAAGCATAGCTAGGATTGTCTACGAAGCAGCCCAAAGAACTCGAGTGTTGAAGACATAGTTTCAAATCTAGAGGAGCTATTAAGTTATTTGCCCACGAGGATTGTAGCCTATTCAGTGACTTAGTACTTTAATATATTTATAGTTTTGTTTATTGCTAGAAGGCGATGAACATTAGAATGCAGGGCTTCATTGGGAGATATACATCACTGGAAGTGTTCTTTGAAGGTTATATCTCAGCCTGGACACTTCCTCACTTATTGTCCCTCTCTGCTCCCTGGCTGCCATATGATGAGCATTTCTTTTTCTCCTGTTGCCTTTGACCATAATGATTGTTTCTCCATAGTTATCAATATGATCACCAATCATGGCCTGAAACCTTTGAAAACAAGAAATCCTTCCTCTTAAAGTGATTTCCCCAAAGCATTATGTAACAGTAATGAACAGTTGACTAATTCAAGCACCCTTTTCTCACTGACATGCAAGGGATAACTCATACCCTGAATAGGTTCTCCTAATGTCATCTCACTTTCTAAAACTTTAAACATTATTATTGATCTGAAAGAATTATTTCAGTGTAAATAATTTCTATTACTTATGTCATTCTTAAAAGTCGTGTATTTATTTTCCATGGAGTCAAAAAATCACATTCAACATAGTGATATATGTATTTTAATGTACTTATCAATCTTGTTTTACAATTGTTAATTTTTCTGGTAGAAATACATAATACCACACTTACTTGTTATCCAATAAATTATGAGAATCTGTCATGTAAACACATTGGATGGCCTATTAAAATTACACTTGTTTTCACACATGAAATCTTAAAAATAAAATAATAAAAACATAAAAATGTAATAAAAAACACATAATACTCTCATTACTGTTTTACTTTGTTAAAATTTCTTATTTACTTTTTGTAAAGTACAGATTATTTCCTAGTGAGGATTAGCAAATATTTGTAACTCTGAAGATCGATCAAGTGTGTGTTGTTTGTTAGGCCCCAGGAGATTAGCATGTAGAAAAAGGGGAAAGTCTCACACTAAAACTACTTTCAATAAGGTTTACAGTTTAAATTTTGATATTATTATAATCTATTTCCTTAACAGTTTGATGGTATCTGAAAAGATTATGTATTAAAAAACATGGAGAAGCACTATTAGGACTATTAGCTAGTGCAGCTAATCTTTTTAACATCGGGTAACAAATAGCTAACTTTTCCTTTAGGGTTATAATATGAAAGTGATATTGGTACTGAACTTCAGAAGACATTATCAAAAAGACCACCCCAACATGGATGAGGACTCATGGAAACTGCATCTGTTTGCACTCCTCATGTGACTGATAGGCAGCTCGGCTGATTTCAGATTCTCTTGTCCCCAGCAATTGTTAGCCTGTGCATAACCTTGGGAATGGGCTTATGAATTTTTTAAGCTTCAGAAACTTCCTGAAACTTGTGAGTTTCATTTACTTCCTGAATCTCCTCCCCCCACCCAAAAAAAGAGAATGTTTTAATTCAGGGGAAGTCACCATACAGCAGCTAATACACCCATAGAATTACCAATGTATACTCTCCTTTATTGAAACTCTCTTCCATGACAATTCTAGGTTATGGTAAGTTGACAAAATTAACTGTCACTGTTACTTGTATAGAATTTTGCTTCCGATCAGGGAAATGGATTTTTCCAGAAATAATAGAACAGTGAGAACTGGTTGGATTAGACAGACATACTCTTAAACTTCAAATCTAGAAGTAAAATATAATGGATAAAATCCTGCATTTAAAATGTGCAGAATAAACTCTGGGTCCTATCGTGCATTTGATGATTACTATTTAAAACGTTAATTATTGTGGATATCATATAAATTCACTTCATTTGACTATCTTGCTTAATTTTTTTATTAATTGATATACCTACATGCATTCTATTCATCTGATTTCCCTGACTCCACTCATCTAATTTTCTGTTAACCGTTCTACCTTTCCATTCCATGTTGGCTCATGAACTCTGTGGTTAATCTAAATGTGAAGAACATTTTACCTTCTACTGAGTGAGGGTTGCCTAGAAGAGATTATTATTGCTCTACAAGGTGTCATTCTCTAGAAGGTGAGCTTGGACCTCTCAAATGACAATTGGCTTTTGAGAATTCAAAAAAAAAAAAATGAAGGAAAAATAACGGATGCTTTTTCCTTCCGTGAAAAATCCTCTGATAGACCCACAGACAGTCTATCAGAGGAGGTTACCAGAGAAACAAAGACTGTGTACTGAGCCACAAAATTAGCAGGCTTCAATCACATGTTAAATTCTATTGAAATTTCCATCTAAACAAATAACAAAGTAAAGTTAACTGAATTGGCATATGTTTAGTAAGGTCATATTACTGATTATTGTTTTGATATTCTTCACTCTAAATAAATATTTCTGCATTAACTGGGAAATATCTCTGTGTCCAGTGTTATGACCTCATAATTTATGTCATTTAACTTCACAAAATATGGGAGGTAAAAAAATGTTTTTTCTTAAAATACTTAAAGTCCTCAGGACCAGCATGGATTATGTCAGATTGATATTCCTATAAAGCTTAGATTTAATGCTCAAAAACAACAGTGGGATTCTTTCATACTCAGAAGTTAAACTGCCACGAGGAAAAGAAGATTCACTAAAGTAACAGCTAAATCCGAGATCCACAATTCATAAGCTAAAACAATAGTTAATACTTTAAAAACATACAATTTTGAGATGATTTTTTGTAAAGAAAAACCACTTGGAAGTAATAAACTATGCTTTTAAATGCATCATGATTGCTTTATAGAAAGTGTTTGTCAGTGAAGTTCTAATGAGTAATGCTAGTGAGTTTTTGAATATCATTTTGCTACATTTATTTTGTATGTGCATCAGTGTGTGCATGCTCTACCACACCCGTGGTGTGCAGAAGACAAGGTTTGGAAGTTGGTGCTCTCATTCTACCATATGGGCCCTGGGGATTGAACTCAGGTCATTAGGCTTGATAGCAGGCAACTTCTATCTGCTGAGTCATTGTGAGTTCCTTCATCCACTGAATTATCCGTGAACTCTTGACAGAGTAACTCTTTTTCACACTCAAGTGGGCATGCTCACAAGTGTTGAGTAAAAGACAATGGCCTTCTTGCTACCATTAGTGAAACAGCATGCCCCAAAAACTGCCTCAAAAGAAAGCAGACCTAATACAACTGTAATGTTGGCCCCTCTCCAGTGTGCTGACATACTGATACCTCCAAGATGTCTTACTTGTGTAACCTTCTAGCTTATGAGCCATTAGTACTGACTACAATTCAAGTCAGTTTTTTTCTTGTATGCCATTCTGAGGACAATTTGGGGGAGTTAGCTCTTTCCTCCACCATATAGGTCTGGGGGATCAAACTCAGGCCATCAGGCTAGGAGGTAGCAAGTGCCTTTCCTGCTTGGGACCCTCCCAGACACTGACATTTATGTATTATTTTTTGTTTGGTTTGAATTTGGATCTTTTCTTTGTAATAAAGTATTATTACTGAAGACATCTAGAAAGTTACCAAATTTATGATAAATTTACAAATTCCCCCTATCTCTAGTTAGTACAAGAAGTTTGGGAAGAATTGGCAATCTAGAAGGCTAAGTTCTCCAACTGACTTTGCAATAAGACTAACCCTGTACGGTTGATGCCGGGATTAGGGGATTCTCATGCCCTGAATGATTGAAATACATGGTTAGGAAAATAAAAAGGAGAGGAGAAAGTTTGGGTATCTGTGGGGTTGCCTGGTTATGGATGCTTAGCTTTTTGGTTGGCAATTAGTGGAAAGAAAATTGTTAGTGGGATTTAGAAGTTATTGGCTTGGAGCTAGGGAGATGGCTCAGAGCACTTGCTATTCTTGCAGAGGACCCAGGTTTGCTTCTCAGTACCCATGTGCTACTCACAGCTACTTGTATCTCTAGTTCCAGGGCATCCAAAGCCTCTTCTGAGCTCTGTGGGTTCCTGTACACAGGTGGTGCATACACACACACTCAGGAGTCTATTCATAAAATAAAATAGGCACTAAATCATAAGATGAAGAGCAAAATTCTAAGTGATAAAAATGAGTAAAAATTTAGGTCTGATTTATAGAAATTTGAAATTTTGTAATAGACATAAATAAAAAAATAAGAAGATAAAATATTAGATTGAGCTTGGAGCCTTCTGGGTGTAGGCTGTGATTTCTAACTTCAATTTCCCCACTGATAAGTAAAAGTTCACATAAACTCTGAAAATGTCAAATCATGACAGTGGGCTAAGATCAGATTCTGACCTAGGCTGAGTTACAAACTCTATCATCAAAGATCCTTAGAAACATTTCCAAATGGAAAAAATATCTCGGATCCACAGAGAGCAAAGGGTGTTATGATGATTTATAAGGTCAAAACAAAGAAGACAAAGGATGCAAGGAGTGAATGGTTTTGTCTTAAATGTGTACAGATGTTTAAATTCTTATTAAGAAATAGGATGAATGAGGCTTACATCGATGGGTTAGAATTCTCTTAAATGATGTGTTAACTAATAAGAATCTTTGGGTGTTCTCCTTCATAAAAGGCTACAAATAATTTGACTTTATTCTTTGTAGTTTTTTTTAAATAAAATATTTAATTACTTTTGAAGTTTTAAAGTATATGTGTGTGTGGTGTGTTTTACATGTGTATATGGGTGTATGTTTGTATGTGTGTTGTGTGTTTGTGTGTGGTGTACTTGTGTGTGTTTATATGCCTGTGTATGTATGTTCTATGTGTGTAATGTGTACGTGTGTGTTTGTATGTGTGTCTGGTGTGGTGTGGTGTGTGTGAATGTGTGGTGTGTGTGTGTGTGTGTGTGTGTGTGTGTGTGT
>CABHPR010141429.1:0-12136 GCA_902168415.1 Peromyscus melanophrys
AAAAAAAAAACATAAATAAAGCTCAGAACTTACACGTGCAAATGCCTGCTGGGTCCTGAGTGGTCACACACCAGCCATGTCCAATCATTCTTCAGATTCTCCTTGTGTGGTGACCAGAGGTGGGCAGAAGATTCGGATCAGCCTCAGTAAAAGTAGATTTTCACTCTTGGAGGATGTGTCTGATGTTTTGGAAATGGGCAAAGTCACTGAGGTCTGAGTCTGGTGAAAAATGAGCGGTCAGAGTCTACATAGTGTTTGAAATCAAAGCTATGGAGTCACTGTGAAGTTCACAGCGGTTTCAAACCGCTCTGAGAGGAAACGGGAGACCGAGCAACTCTCTCAGCAGGACTGTGGGTGACTTTGAAGGGGAACATCTGCTTGCATGTGTGCTAAATCCAAGTCAATGTGTATACGTGTCTCTGGTATCACAACTGTGTAGCCTAAACGTATCCAGAACAGCCTTTTGGGAAAGAACCAAAATGCTTCTACTTGATACATGGTGCCATCAGTGACAAAGACCAACGACCCCAAGATTCACTGAGGACTGCATGGCTGACCTGAGGTCTGACAGACGACATGGAAGGAACAGGATTAGCTACCAGGAGGAAGAATCAATAAAGATCACAAATCTTTTTGGAACCACTCACACTCCCCTCCCTTTGTTTAGTTAAAAATCCCCTTTGTTGAGTTGAAAATGTATTAATATTTAAAACTTTTTTTTTAAAAAAGGGTAGTGGTGGTGGTGATGGGACCTGGAGCCATAGAAACAGTCCCAAATCTTCGTGGAGGTGTCTTTGGTCTCTAAGGTGGCTAATGTGGCCTCGAGACTGGGAGATGGGAGTCCAGCACTCAGAGGGTAGAACTGGGTTGAATGTCTTTTCTGTTGTATTATTATCTATCACAGCCAGTGCTCCCTGTTAACATCTGAGCCCCAGTTTCTCTGGAGACTGAGAGCTGGACATATGGTCCATGCCTTTTACATACTGAGTTCCAGGACAGTCAGGGCTACATAGTGAGGGCCTGTTTCAACAAAACAGACAGACAAGATGAGATTGACAGGCGCACCCCCTTCCTCCCACGACTGGTGGTGGCATTGGTGAGTGAAGAGTGTGACACACAGTAAGTGCTCAGTAACGAGGGAGACCGTCAGTGCCAAGACAGCTCAAATCCTCTTTTCTCCTGGAGGGGGCCTGGAGATCCCTGTCACGAATCTTGTTTTGCAGAGTCACACCCCTTGACAAAGGTCAGCTCTTCTCAAAGTAGAATAAGCAGACAAGATGACAATTGATCAGGGACACCATGGGCAGTGGGTGAGTTAGGACAGCGATAGCAAATTCTCCGCTTTGTTTCCTTATAGACGGGCAAAGTCTTAACGGAATGGGCTGCTATCAGGATGATTTAAAACAACAACAACAACAACAACAACAACACATACTGTTCCTCTGCACTGTATAACCAACCCCTCAGGAGATACAGTGGTGACTCCTTCCATCTCCTCATTTGTCCATCTGTCCACCCACCAGATTTCAACAGCTATTTGCCAAATACTGAGATTGTACATGGGGATAAAGAGAGATTACAAAATCCTTCATGAAGCCAAACGGACATGTATGAGTTTTCTTTTCCTTTCTTTCTTGTTTCTTGGAGACAGGGTCTCATGTAGCCTGGGTTGGCATGGAACTAGACTCTATAGCTCAGGCTGACTTGGACTCTTGGTCCCTCCTGCCTCTACTCACTGGTTTCAGGCATGGACCTCCATGCTTGGGTGTGAGTTGTTTTTTTAATAGATTTTTTTTTTTTAGAGGAGATTGATGATCAGTAACATAAGTTGTTTGGATAACTGAGAAATGGAGCTCAAGGTAGGCGAGAGACCTAGTGTGAATTAAAGACTATGAGGAGGAAGACAGGGTTTAGTATCGTTAAGTCAGAACTTCTAGCTTTCTAAATTAGGATATTCAGCTTTAGGGATGGGGAGGGGTGTGTGTGTGACTCAAGGTCACCTGGCAGTGACGGAAAGAGAGAAGAGAAGAAAGATTCGTGGATGATGCAGAGAACGTTATTAGGCCCTGTTGATAGACTGGGTGAGTAGACGTTAGCCAAGTCAGGAGTCACGCTAGGGCTGACTGGGGGAGGAGGAGTTTGCTTCTTCTCTGAGTTCTAGGAAAAGTCAAAAGGCAGTCCAGGGAGTGTCAAAGACATCTGGGTTACGCACCAGAACCTCTCCGATCCATGTGCCTCAGGAGAGCCACACCATTCATGCTTGGGCTGTGCATGTCCCCCATCTTCTCAACTTCAGTTCTTGGCGTTTTCCTGACCCCTCCCTCCTTAGTTCCTCCTTTCTCTCCATTCCGTCCCATGCTGTCCATGCTGAATGCTCTAGGGGCTCTGACTCTGTCTTCAGAGCTGGGGCGTGGGACAGCACAACAGACCAACACTAGGACCATGCTGTAGTGGAGGCACAGGCTAGGTAAGTACCATTGGAAAGCATTCTATACCAAAGACATCCACCCCGGCGCCTTTAGGAACCCGCGGCAAGGGGAGGACTGAGAAGTCTTCCTGGCTAAAGTGAGACCAGTGTTGGGCTAGTAATAAATAATTATAACAGCGGCGGTTTATTGACCACTAATTACATGTTTGGCATTTCGAATCCCTTCCTCACCGAATCCTGACAACAAGTTTGGAAGGTAGGTATTATCTCCATTTTACAGACAAGGAACCTGAGGCTTAGGACTCCAGTAACTTTGTCAAAGTCATAATACTAGTGTAGGGAAGACCTAAGACGCGAACTCAGGACGACTTAGCTTGGCAGCCCGTAGGATGTATCGCCGTCTCTCCTGGGGTTCAGATAGGCCTCCATGGAGGACCTTTCAGACTTGAGTAGATGATGCAGCCCCAGAAGGAAAGTGGCTACCCCCCGTTTCTCGAGTGACCCTATACAAGGCTGTCCCTCTAGCCATTTATGAAGGGAGGAGAAGACAGTGGTTAGCTGAAGGGAGGCAACCTCATGAAGCTCCTGTACCCATGATTCTTTACCCATGGAACATCATATTTCCAGGATAGAGATGAGGAACAGGTGTCACCCACCTAAGGACCCCCCTCCCCCACGAGACAGAGTGCGACTTCTAGACACCTGAGGTGCCTTCCCAGAGCCAGTGCAAGTCGGGCAGTTTCAGCTGACTGCTTCGCCACCCATGAGCAACACACACATTTGCTTTCTAGAAGTCTCCCTTCTCTCCCACATCTTTCCAGTTCACAGCATCGCCCCGCTCCTCCCTCCACCCCAGCCAGAATCCCCCCACCCCCACCCGCACACACTTTGACTGGTACCTGAGTGGTGTCCGTCTTTCCGTCTCCACAGAGCAGATGGAGCCACCCAGAGGCACTGGGCTGACAGCTGCTGTCACTGTACCGGCTGTGGCGGCATTTCCTAATGACTGAGCAGGTCGGGAGGACAGCGCAGGGAAGTGAATGCTGCCCAACCCGTTTGAGGCCAGGGGTTGGGCAGCTGCTGGTGTCAGGTGATTCCAACGAGGATGCTGAGGAGCCCTGGCCTGAGTCAGAGGGTCTCATCATGGAAGCAGTTACTCAGGGTCCCTTTGACCGGGGCTTCCCTGGTCAGGGGTCTCCCCATCCAACGGTGGGAAAATCACACATAGGGATCCCCATCTCTGTCCCTATGCAGAGTAAAGGGGCCAACAGGTCAGAGCCTATGTAGGCTGCGACACCCAAAGTCCTACACTAAGTTTGGTGTGATGTGCCCATGTGCGACTGTTATTCACTAAACAGAGGGGCTTGGCGTGCCGATACACCAACCATTACCATCATAAACAGGCACAAGCTGGTTTGGGGGAGTGACTGTGAATGTTCGAAAGTAAACTTGGACAACTATCATTGATAACATTATGTATTTCATAATAACTAGTAGAGGGTTTTGAATGTTCTCAACACAGAGAAATGGTTTATCATTTATATCTGAATTTATGGATATGCCAGTCACGTTGATCTAATCATTAAAGATTGAAATGCCATGCCCCACTCTCTACCCCCTACATGTGTACACTTACGCATCAATTAAAGATTAAAAGTTATTAAAATAGTATTGAGGGGCCTGGGGCTGAAGATCAGTAGGTGAAGTGCTTGCTCTGTGTGCCCAAAGCCCTGGCTTTGATTCCCAGCTCTGTAGAAACCTGGTGGTAGCACCTGCATGTAATCCCAGCACTCAGAAGGTAGAGACAGAAGGATCACATGTTCAAGGCCATCCAGCCTGGGATACACGAGACTCTGTCCCCCCATCACTTTTTTAAAAATTGAGGTAGGTACTTGTGGTTAAGAGCTTGCTCTGGAAGAGGACCCAGGTTTGGTTCTCAGACCCACATGGTGGTTCTCAACTATCCATAACTCCAGTTCCAGGACATTTGATGCCCTGTTCTGACCTCGGTTGACATCAAGCACGCATATAGTGCACATATGTACATGTAGGCAAAACACTCATATGTAAAAATCAAATGAATAAATATAAAAAAAAAAGTTAAGCTGGGCGTGGTGGTACACACCTTTAATCTCAGCACTTGGGAGGCAGAGGCAGGAGGATCGTCTGTTTTGAAAAACCAAAAAAAAAAGTTGAGGCAGGAAAAAATAAAAATAAAAAAGCAGCGATGTGCACATGCACAGAAGTCATTGACTGTGGGATAAAGATTCAAGTGTTGGAACTGTCTGGAGGAATGATTAACGCGTGACAAAGTTTATAAGGAGAAATCTGAAGGGAGACATATCAAGCTACTAATAGGAGTTATCTTTCAAGGGATTTTTTTGTTTTTATCGTGAATATGTCTATGTTTCTTTTTAATTTTGGAGGGGGAGGGGGAGGTGCCACTCAGCACTTGTGGAGGACAGAGGACAGTACGACATGGGTTCTCTCCTTCCACTGTGTGGGACCAGAGGACACACTGAGGTCATCAAGCTTGGTGGGTGGCGAGTGCTCTTATCTGCTGAGCCATCTCACTGGTTCTCTCTCTCTCTCTTTTAAAAATCATTAGTACTATTGTGTGTATGTGTGTGTTGTGTTGGACGGGGCGTGGGGGCGGGGGGAGTTAGGGCACATGTGGCGGTCAGAGGACTTTATGGAGTTCTTTTCATCTTTACCTGGGCATGGGGATAGAACGCAGGTGTGGGCTTGTGTGGCAAACATCTTTACTCCCAATCCATCCTGCCAGCCAGTAATGTGCATTTCTTTTGTGATCATAAACAATCAAGAATAAAGAAAAATCAAAGGTGAGACAACTGGAAAATATTTTGGGGACATTCCCTCTCAGTTCCCTCAGGAGGTCCCCCAAAGCCATTTATTTTTCTCCCTGAAAGGAAAAAAAAAGGTTACTAGATACAAAGCATAGCCAGGTATATGTGGCCCATGGGGTGACCATTCTGCCCATCAGCCACAGTCCTGTCTCCAGGGGCATCTTGCTCCCAGACAAGGACATTCCAGAGCATCTAGTCACTTCACCAGGGACACACGTCTGTGCAGGAAAGCTGTCATGGTAGTCTCTCATGCTCTTTTTCCGGGAGCCCCAGGGAGTCCCAGATTTAGAAAATAAAATCACGGTCAATGATGATTGGTAAAAGGTCTGATTGCACTAAATGTCACAGCTCCTTCCTTGCCCTCTACTCCCAGCAGCCCATTCTGTTTTTCCTAGCACATTGAAGTCGTGTGTGGGAGAGTGGGGCAGCTGATAGTTTAGGATTCTGTCAGTGTGTGTTCCGAGAGTGAATGGTTCACAGCTGACTGCCATCCAACAGAACTCATTATACAGGAGTCTTGATGAGTGGCAGGGTGGATGTGACAGTGCATGATCTCAAGTTTTCGAAAGGAGGTGTGTACTTGGAAAATAATGTATGTTTACATCTCTTTGCAAAGTCTTGTACATAGAGATATATTTTTTAAGTGTGAATGTAACAACATACTGTGAATTCCATCTTGGTTACAAATGAGAATCCTTCAGTCAGTTACCCAAATAAAATGGTTCTGAAACTAAAAAAAAAAAAAAAAAAAGAAAATAAAATCACAATATGCCTAGATAAATCTGGCTTTCAGATAGACACCAAATGCTTTTTATCATCTATCTGTGTGCCAGAGTCACACCTGTACTAGAAACTAAATAAGTATCTGGAACCCGAATTTAGTTGGGTCTGGTGGTACAGCTTTCTTGAGACCCTAAAACAGGCAGATTGTAAGTTCCAGGCCAACCTGTGCAATCTAGTGAGAACTTGTTTCAAGTAAAAAGATCAAAACATCCGGGGATAGAGCTCAGCAGTAGAGGGTTTATTTAGCATTCCTGAGGTCCTCGGTTCAAAGCTTTGTGCTACCCCCCAAAAATCATCAGATAAAATTGCAGAGTTTTCAGATCCTTCAGCAGTATGGCTTATAACTCTGTCTAGGGAATTTTGGGGGTTCCTAAGAAGTACCGGTCCCGGGGTTGGGGATTTAGCTCAGTGGTAGAGCACTTGCCTAGCAAGTGCAAGGCCCTGGGTTTGGTCCTCAGCTCCAGAAAGAAAAAAAAAAAAAAAAAAGTACCGGTTCCCACTGTATCTCCCAGGGAGCGGACTGAGTCAGACCGTGGGATCTGACTTGGACTTGAACTTACTTATCTGATTTTTAGAGTGATAGGAAGCTCCTAAGTCTATTTCCCCCTGGCCTGCTATGAAGCTGGACTTTGAAGAGGACCCTTAATAGATAAAGACTTATTATCATATTCTATCATGGTGCACTGCATGTGTCCATACCTAGTAGTGACTAAAGAGAAAATGCCACGTCCCTCCGGGAAACGTGATCTGTCTGTACCTTGGTGGCTTCATTCATAAAAAGCGGGGATAATGGCATCTACTCTAATAGAAGTGAGGCAATAAGATGAATGATGCACACGTGTCTGGAACAACATGGGTCTGTTGTAGGGTCCTGTCAGTACTGACGTCATCATCATCATCATCGTCACCATCACATGGCAAGAAGGGAATCGAGGGGGCATGGCTGTCTCCAGATTCCAGTGGCCTGGATGCTCTGGTCTTGGAGTAGTAGATAAGATGCCCGTTCAAACGAACACTGTACTGAGATATCCTGGTTTTCTCTGCACCCTGAACTGTGGAAGCAGAATTTCCAGCTCTGGAGGGATGGAACAGGCATTTCTTCTCTGGACCGGCCATACTGGAACGTTGTATTCTATTCTGGAGCGGCATTGGATGTCCTGTTCCAGAGTTTCTGAGGCACTGACGTGAGTGGGTGAGTCTGGAGACTTTATTGGCTCCTAGGAGATAAGGCCTTCCTCAGAAGCAGGGTGTGGTGGTGCCTGTAGTCCTAGAGCTCAGGAGGCTGCAGGAGGATCACAGGTTTGGGGGCAGCCTGGGCTACATGAGAACCTGACCCAAACAACAGTCACCCTTCTTGGAGAGATGCTTTTGTAAAGGCAGCAGGCTTCCAGGCTGAGGAAGGATCCCAGAGAAGCTGGCTGGCCACTGGCAAACTACAGGTACAATGTCTGCATGGGGTGAACATCTGGACAGACGTTCCCCAATGCCAAAATCCCCTGGAAAACTGATTAAGAACACAATGCTTCAGGCCCTTGTGAAGGACTCAGCAGAAGTTAGGAGAGGCCCAGGAAGCTATAGTCTTTATTTGTTTTTAAATATTAGAGGATTGATGGGCAGAGTTGTGATCATGCAAAATAGTGTGTACTAATGGTTGAGTCCAGGCCTTGGCTACCTGAACCTTTCAACTTTGCTATCCCAAGCTTTTCAAAATAAGTGTTGACAAAAGAATACATTCAGAGGATTCAGCTAGGGTCCCTTCCCAGTTCTTCAACGTGGCTATTGCCATGCACCTCTTCACATACTACACATTATAGGTTTGGATATAAACCTCAGAAAATAAGTGTTAGGAGTTGGGGGCCCTTGTGCCCTTCTGGAGGGAGTGTAAAATGACGTGGTGTCTGTGGAAAGCACTGTGGCAATTCCTCAAAGCTTGAACATAGACTTACCATATGACCTAGCCATTTCAGTCCCGGGAATAGAGTCAAAAATCTTACGGTGCCGGAGATGTAGAGGAGCTGGTTAGGAGTGCTTGCTTACCATGCAAGAGGCCCTGGGTTCAGTCCTCAACAGGGCACGAAACCAGGCACCTTGGCACACATCTGCAACCCCAGCACTCCATGGTGGAAGCAGAAGGTTCGAGGTCAGCCTCAGCTCCTCCAGGCACAATGGCACAGCTGGCAGAACAAGGGATGCCTTTCATCCCTGACTCTCCTCTCCTGCGTCCTGAGCCCACTCAGCCTGGCCTGACAACAAAGTGCAGTAGCCAGGGAGCAAAGCTAATAGTGTCTGAAGTTTCACAGTTCTTGAGTTTTTAAAAGTTGAGCCTGCCGTCTAACCCTGAGTTACGACAGCTGAAGCTCACTCTTTTATCGTGGGCCCTCCTCCCGGCTGCTTTTCTCCCCGACTTCTAGGCCTACAGCGGGCCACTGCCACCACCGTCCTCGAATCACAAAACCGAATCTCACTGGCTATAGAGGTGCACACCTTTAATCCCAGCACTCGGGAGGCAGAGACAAGCTGAGTTCTGTGAGTTCAAGGTCAGACGGGTCTACAGAGTAAGTTCCAGAACAGCCAGGGCTATACAGAGAAACCCTGTCTTGAAAAAAGAAGAAGAAGAAGAAGAAGAAGAAGAAGAAGAAGAAGAAGAAGAAGAAGAAGAAGAAAAGAAAAGAAAAGAAAAGAAAAGAAAAGAAAAGAAAAGAAAAGAAAGAAAAGTTGAGCTCTATTTTATACTTCAATGCCTCGTCCTTAGCACCCATACCTTAAGAAAATACGCTGGGCAGTGGTGGCGCACGCCTTTAATCCCAGCACTTGGGAGGCAGAGCCAGGCGGATCTCTGTGAGTTTGAGGCCAGCCTGGGCTACAGAGTGAGTTCTAGGAAAGGCGCAAAGCTACACAGAGAAACCCTGTCTCAAAAAAGCAAACAAACAAACAAACAAAAAAATACATACTCTTCAATATCCCCAAACACAAGCAGTCGCGCCTTAGAAATGCCTTCCATTGGAGGAGTCCAACTATGCATGCCATTACAACCACCCAAGCCTGGAGTTCAGGCTTGCAATTCTAATTCTGTTTTCAATAAATGGTAAAATTAACACATACTTTTAGGTTAAAAACAAGTTCATGTGGCTACCACCTAAAATCGTGGTCTACAAACCTTGGCATGCTCTGCCCTGGACACGTGACTGAATGTTGACTACTTGAGATCCCTGAACCTAAGACTCAGTTTGGCAGCCGGTCATGGCAGGTCATGCCTGTAACCCCAGCATTTGGGAGACAGACACAGGAAGGACCAGGAGTTCCAGGTCAGTCTGGGCTACAAGGTGAGATCCTGTCTTGAACAGCAAACACAAAAAACAAAGACGACTTCTGGACTCCTTGTGGCTGAGCCCAAGGTCAGGTTTACATACTTGACCTGAGAGCCCCTTGGGACGGGGAAGCTCTAGAAGACAGAAACAGCTTGGATGGCAGGAGAAACTCAAGGAAGGCCTGTGTCCGGGAAGGAGGCTGACCCAAGGCGTGGGGCACGGGGGAGCAGGCTAATGGCTTGGGCCAACACTCAGCCCACCTGCGTGGGGCCGCCTTCCGCCTTCCTGACGCTCAACTGGGCTGCCCGTGCTCCCTGCCCTCCCACTGCCTCTCACTTGCCAGCAACATGCCCAAGTGCAGGTGCAGGGATGGGTGAGGGACAGGTGCAGGAGCAAGCGCAGTGAGGTCTGTCCTCAGGAACAACGCTGGAGTGGCAGCGGAGCAGTGGAAACAGAGTGGGAGGTAAGCTGCCTTTGGGGCAGGATTTAGATAGTCATCGCGCCTCACCCCAGAACCGAAGTGTTCTTTGACAGCTGAGAGCCCTCAGCTTCTGAAGCCGGTCAGGCCGAGCTAAGGACAGGATAAGTACTTTAAAAAACAACTTTTTTTTTAATGATAAAAATAGTACATTTAAAATGAATGTGGGAAATTCATAAAAACACAGACACAAAATAAAAACACAGGATGCATGCCACTTCTGCAGATAACCAGTCTTACTATTTTGGTGTTTATTCTTCCAAGATAAAATACAACCGCACATAACATATTGTTATGCTAAAATAACTATCTATTACATGCTCACAGATAATATATAATTATTTTTAAGAGAAGTGGGATCATATTGTATACATTCTTTTAAGACCTCATTTTTTTTCAACAGTTGTCACGTGATCCCAATAAACATTCCTTTGTACCCTCATTCTGGGTTTTATTGTTTATTTATTTTTATGGTACTGGGGAGCCGAGAGCCTTTTGGATGTTCTGTAAGAGCTCTGCCATTGTGCAAGCCAAGCCCTTTCTCCAATTCCTTTTCTTTCTTTCTTTTTTTTTTTTTTTTTTTGGTCTTTCGAGACAGGGTTTCTCTGTGTAGCTTTGCGCCTTTCCTGGAGCTCACTTGGTAGCCCAGGCTGGCCTCGAACTCACAGAGATCCGCCTGCCTCTGCCTCCCGAGTGCTGGGATTAAAGGCGTGTGCCACCAACGCCCGGCTTCTCCAATTCCTTTTCTAAATAAAAAAAAATTATTTTATGTGTACCAAGTATGGCTGCACACCGTGTGTGTGCAGTGCCCATGGAGACCAGAAGAGGGCATCTGATCCCCTGGACTGGAGTAGCAGATGGCTGTGAGACAGACAGTGTGGGCGCTGCGGTTCACATCTGGTTCCTCCGAAAGAGCAAAAGAGCAGCCAGTCCTCTTAACCACTGGGCCATCTCTCTAGCCCCATTCTTTTTCCTTTAAAAACTTTTTACTGTGTGTGTGTGTGTGTGTGTGTGTGTGTGATGCACATGCCACAGTGTGCAAGTGGAGAACCTGAAGTTGGACCCTAGGGCTCACACTCTGGTCCTTAGGCTTGTCAGCAAGTGCCTTTGCCTGCTGGGCCGTCTCTCTGGCCCTTCTTTTGTATTTAAAAAGTTTTATGGTAGCCAGGAGCGGTGGTGCACACTTTTAATCCCAAGCACTCTGGAGGTAGAGGCAGAGGGAATCTCTGTGAGTTCAAGGCCAGTCTGTTCTATATGAGGATATGTAAAAATAATAATAATAATAATTTTTTTAAAACATAGAGCTGGGGATAGACTTTGGAATCTGCTGAAATTCACAAAGGGCTCTTTTTCTGGGCTATACCCTCAACCATGATTTTTATTTTATTTATTGTTTTATGATTTGTTTTTCTTATTTAAGTGTACCTATTTCTGTGTGACTGTGTGACTGTGTGTGTGTGTGTGTGTGTGTGCGCGTGTGCGCGCGCGCAGAAGAGGGTATTGGATTCTTTGGAGCTGCTGAGCCATCTCTCTAGTCCCCCAGCCATGGTTTTTAATAGACTGCAGTAATTAGTTAATCTGAGGTTGACTGATGCTCAGGTTGTTTCTGATTACTCCCTAGTGTAAAAATTCTCTGCAATAAATGTGTCTACTAAAAATCTTGGCCTTGGGGCTGGAGAGATGGCTCAGAGGTTAAGAGCACTGGCTGCTCTTCCAGAGGACCTGGATTCAATTCCCAGCACTCACATGACAGCTCACAACTGTCTATGAATCCAGTTCCAGGGGACCCGGCACCCTGACACAGACATACATGTAGGCAAAAACACCAATGCACATAGAATAAAAATAAAGTAATTAAAAACCTTGCTCTTATGGTGATGTGTATTTATATGAGGCATGCAGAAAATGTTTGTGAAATCTTGGGTATGATTGTAGATCGTACATGATGGCTTAAGAATTCTTTGCTTGTAAAACGTGAAGGGACAGTCAAGGCTCCTGTCCTGAGTTTCAAGAAGGCCTCTGAAGCGTCAAGCCGGCTGCTCTCGTGTGGCCTCACTAAACAACTCTCGGTGTTAAGTATTTGTATCAAGTTGCTGAACAAAGTTAAGAGCCACATTAATTCACCAGCTTGAGAAGACTATTGGGCGAGGGTTGGGTACACAGTTTTTAAACCCTCTTTACATCCCAAGGCGGAAAGATTACATTTATATTGACTAGAGCTATTCAAAAGTACACTTTTCTTTCTTTCTTTCTTTTTTTTTTTTTTTTTTTT
>CABHPR010141430.1:0-13227 GCA_902168415.1 Peromyscus melanophrys
TTTTTTTTAATGTAATATAGGGAAATGCAGCTAAGGGAATAGCTCAGTAGAACACTTGCCTAGCATGCCTGAGGTTCTGGGTTCAATACCAGGTACCACCTTTAAAAAAAAGGAGTTCCAGCTTGGACTACATAGCAAAACAAAGACTGAAAAACAGAAAAATCATCGAAGGACCCAGTGAGCACATGCACATTTCTCAGCTGGGCTCTCTAATCTACTAGGTTCAAGAGTTTGCACACAGAGGAACATTGTCTCCTGGCAAGGGCCTGTTCTGGAAATGGGAGTAGGGATCTACTGTCAGGGCACTAGGTCCACCTTGCTGGCATCAAGAGGAATCTGAGCTAGCAGACGCTGCTAGCTGACTTCTCCTGTTGCCTCTGCTGGGCCACTTGTAGAAGCTAGTTTGAACTCTCAAAGAAGAAATGACCACAGTTTTGGTTTTAAATATCTTTTGTAGTAGATCATCTTATTTACATTGATACAGAATCACTTTACATTCTTAAATCAGACACTAAGAAATGCTTTACTTTTGTAAATTATAAAGGAAAAGAAAGAAACTACAGAGAAAGTGTTCTTTATTAGCCTGTCTTACACTAGCTCCAAGACCTTGGAACACACGGAAACTGCAACATGCTACCAGCAGAGGCTGGAAGTGAGGCTGCTCTGCACAGTATGCTTCCCCTCAACATTTACACAGGAAAAGACAATGATTCTTACCATTGAGTAATTTAAATACACCGTGGAAATCAAATGTCAGCAGTGGAAGAGGGGAGAACCAAGCCCTGGCTGGCAAAGGTCGGGGTCTCCAGAGGCTCAAGGCTGTCCCACATGACCATGGTAACTTTGGTCCAACAGGGCAGGAAACACCCCCCATACCAAACTAGAACATCTAATCAGCGTCAGGCAAGCTGCCATCTGAGGTGAAGTGGAGAGAAGGACTGTGTTGCACAACTCTGCCTCCCAGGGCCCTAGTACCTACTCTCCAGCTGCTTGGTACCTTCAATAAAACAAAAGCAAACCAACTCTAAGGGGAGAGACAGACCCTCAGCAGAGCCTGTCAGGGAGGGTGGCACTGGTGGGGTGTGCCGCCCCTGGGGCCTAAGAAGACTACCTGTTGGGAAGGACATATTTCAGAACCTCCACGAGGTTTGTTGAGAGGGAATTAATCACTTCACAATGCTGTGCAGCTTAAGGCTTCATTTTAAGCTGTAAGCATGGCCTTTAATTTTTTTAAGCTCTCTATTACATGCGATTCCAGATTATTTTTAGTGCTGCAAGAAGAGTCCAAGTATTGTACCCTGCCTAAACCAGAAGCATGTCACCTACCAGTGGACAGGATATCTCACCAGCCCGAAGGCCACACATCACTGCCTAGGGGCTGTCACCATGACCTTCTACGTAGAGAGGTGTCCTCACATAGTTTTGCTGTTGCTGGGTGGTTCAGAGGGCTGTGTAGGCAGGGCTCCATGCTGCTATTTTGGGGTCCTCCTGTGTCAGATGCCCTGGCCATGGAGAGGGGCTGCTGCTCCTCATCTAGTTTCCAGCTGATCGTTTTCCTGAGCCAAGGAGACAAACAGTTAGACTCCACATCTCAGAAGAACACATCCCTGTGGGAGAGGCTCAGTTAATCCCAGGAGAATGGCTGTGCTTCGAGGGTCAAGAGCCCCAGGACCTGGGGTGAACATAAACAACAGTGTGTCTCTAGGCACAGAAAACAAGCACTGTTCCTCAGCAGCCCCAGACTTGCACAGCACCATGCTGCCTGGGTACAACAGGGTGGAAAAAGCAGGTGGGAGGTGGAGGAGATCTGAGTTCTAGGCTTGGCTCCGCCACAATCTGCCTTCTGGACTGTGGGCAAGCAGGTCCCACCACTGAGGGACAGAGCCCCTGGAAAATGACATAAGGTGGGCTGTAAGTTAGCCCCAAATTCAACCCATCTAAGAAGGAATCTAAATCGAATTCGAATGAAAAGGCTAAGTACCACATGCTCTGCTCCAAGGAATGAGAGGACACCACATATACTGCACCTCTGATTGGCACCTCTCCCAACTTCTGGAGTAGGGTAGGGTGGGGTCCAGGGTTGGTTAAAGTGGCCAGAAGAGAGATTAGCTCACAGAGGGAAACAGGGAAGAAAGCTCACAGGTTTTCCTACCTCAGCAGGGATCAGGAAGTGAACATTTTCTTAAGTCTGGAAAGGAGCCCCTCACTGTCCTCCCCAGCCTCGCGCCTATCCTTGCTTCCTGCGCAGCTATCCATGGTTCTGCCACCTGGGCACAAACAGCAGAGACCCAAGGTCAAGATCGCACACCTCCATTAGCACGCACCAGCCCACCTACCCTAGCTGCCCAGGGGATGGCACTCAAAGGGCAGCCAAGGGCCACTCCAGGAACACAGGAACACTCTCAAGTGTTAGAGTAAAACAAATGGGACCCTCAGAGCCTCAGGACATCACAACTCTCCTTGGAGTCAGAGACCCATAGAAGGGAAACGAGAAAAAAGAGGGAGAGAGACTGTCTGTAATCCGAACACTAACAAGAAAGGCAACACTAAATGCCAGAGGTCTTGAGGCTAAGCCACACAGCTTATACACAGCAGCTCATCGTCTTAGCATACTTAATGTGTACACATCACAGCTGCATGTACACAGAAGCAATGTTGTCAGGTCCACCTAGAATCCCAAAGCCAGCCAGCAGGAAGTGGAACTAAGCTTAAACCCAGCCCAGACTCTTAACCACTAAACGACTGGCTACAAGATAATCAATAAACTTCAAGAAAATATCCAGTTTCTGAACCCACTGCATATTTCCGCTGCCTATTGTACACATTAACATGCCCAAGATAACCAATGAGGGATCCACTCTTACACCAGATCCTCTGCTGTACACTTCAACTTGTCTCTCACAATGCCGGTGAGGTGTGTATTACTCTGGCATCTAACCTGACTGCTGCAGATAATGCACAGCTGCATGGATGGTTTTTAGAGCCAAGACAGAGGTTACCTACCTCATCACAAGAAACTTGCCAACCTTGAAAGATGGAGCAAACCTTTGCTGTGAGTTAAACTATACACCTATAACACCATTTTGTTTGTTTTGGCTTTTCTTTATTTATGACAAGGTCTCATAGCCCAAGCTGACCTTGGACTCGCTCTGTAGCCCAGACTGGCTTTCAGCTATTGGTCCTTCTGTTCCACTACTCCTAGGTATAGGTATAAGCCACCATGCCTGGTAATTTTTACATTTATTTACTTTGTGTGTGTAAGCATGTGTGTGAAAGTGCATATACAGGTGCATGGACCAGTACATGTGGAAGTCAGAGGACAGCTTGTGAGGGTCAGTTCTTCCTTCCACCAAGTGGGCTCCAGGAAACAAACTCTGGTTGTCAGGGTTGGGAGCAAGCAGGCTTACCTGCTGAGCCATCTTAGCAGTCTCAGAGAGCATGTTTTTCATGTTGCTGATACATATCCCTTATACAGCACACAACCAATTAAAAGAGCCTGGTGTGGTGGTAAAACCTTTAATCCCCGCATCTGAGAGGCAGACAGGCAGATCTCTTTGGGTTTGAGGCTAGCCCGGCTGATACAGCGAGTTCTAGGCTAGCCAACGCTACATAGTAAAGCCTTATTCAAGAAAATAAAAATAAAATAAATAGTCCCAGCTTCCAACAGCTATCAGGTCTGAGCCAATGGAGGCTCTTCAGAGGGAGGTAGGTATCCAAAGCTCAGAGGCACAGATCTGGGAACAAGGGTAGGGAGGGGTCTGCAGTTCATGGAATACTGCCCTCTAACAGAACCACCACTTCATCCTAGCAGCTAGGACTACCTGCAAGGTACTCTCAAAATTGGTAATATCCTTCTGACAATCTTGAAGGCTAGCTTGGGGAGAGGGTCATGAGACCCTCCTTCCCTCCCTCCTGCACCTCCTGCTAGTCGTATGTAATTCCACCCCACAGTGTGTGTTCTCTGGAAGGGGAACTGAAAGGGGAACTCCAGGGTGCAGCTGCCATTATGTCGTCATCCGTGTGGAGGACTTTTCTGCAGTGCGATTACATGGGGGTCATGTCTCCCCCAATTCTGCTCTTCTTTTGTTTTTTTTTGAGACAGGGTTTCTTGTGTAGCCTTGGCTCTGTAGACAAGCCTGGCCTCAAAGATTCTCCTACCTCTGCCTCCCAAGTACTGGACTTAAAGGTGGGCACCATTACTGCCAGGCTTAATTTATTATTTCATTCATGAAAATAATGTATCTTGATCATATTCACCCCTACTCTCCCCAGGAACTCCCAGCACAAAGACTTTGAAATTCTGAATACATGCTGGTGACCAGTTCTGAGTGCTGCACAAATACAGCATTTTCTCTCAGAGCCTGCTTTCTGAGGACTAGCTGGGGTGGAGGAGGCAGGATGTGTACCTGGTGTCCTAGGTACCAGGACACAAACTTGAGCCCTTGGCTTCCAAGGCTGCTGTTGCTACTTCGAGGCAGGGTGTCCTTGAACTCCCAATTCTCCTGCCTTAGCCTCCCTCCGGAGACGGGATTATAGGTTTGTGTCACACATCTGGCTCTAAACGTGCTTTCCATAAGCCTGGGACAGACCCCCTATGCTTTAGACTAAGCAGGAAGGTCACTGCCCCAAGGCAGTCTGTTCCAGGTTAAAGAGTACCAGCCCTCAGTACTCCGTCACGCCACCAGCTGGCAGTACAGCAGAGGGGAAGCTGGGGATGCAAACCGCTCTAGTAAAACTCTACTTCTCACCACTCACGAGCCTCAGGCAGAGGGCCTTCAATTCCACACCAGTCTCGGCAACATAGCAAGGCTGTCTTATAGACAAAACCAAACTAAAACAACCAGCCAAATAAAAGCCCAAATCAAAAGCAAACAACAAACAAACCCTACAATTTGGCTGAATGTCAGAAATAAGAGCGATTTTAGATCTAGAAAAAGTTGACTACTGGATTATCTGCACTGCAGTACTTCTTCAGGTGGATTCTAAGAGTGGCTTTCTTCATAGCCTCAGGAGAAGCTTATTCAAACCCAGGTGAGAGCACTCAAAGCCAGTACTGAGTAGTTGTGTTCCTCTGCTCTGGTGTGGGGTGTTGAGCCACAGTCTCCCTATGTAACCCGGCATTGCCTGGAACTCACTATATAAACCAGGCTGGCATTACATTTATGGTGATTCTTTGGCCTCTGCCTCCTGAGTGTAGGGACTGCAGGTGTGTGCAACAACGCCCAGTGTGCATGTGGAGGTCAGGACAACGTGGTGGGATGGGTCTTCTCCTTCCACTAAGTGGATTCCAGTGTTAAGCTCAGGTAACCAGGCTTGGAGGCGAGGACGTTTACCCACTGCACCATCGTGGGGCCTCTTCTTATTGTTTTGTTAGTGTAGGGGTAGTTTCATGTGTCTCAAGCTCGTCTTTAACTCTCCATGTCGCCAAGGATACTCGTGAACTCTGGTCCTCCTGCTTGCACCTCCCAATGCTGGGGTTACAGGCCTGTGCCACCACACCTGGTTCATGTGATACTGAAGATCAAACCCAAGGCGGCCTACAAAGTCACATCTGGGAGTCAAATTCCGAGTGGGATACAATTTTGAAAAAAATGACAACAGATCAATAGAAGAAAAATAGTATTGATATTTGACCATGGGGAAATGCCAGTGCCCCAACCTGAGCCCAGCCCTGTAGAACATTAGCTCCCTGGTGGGCAGAAGAAGAAAACAGTTGTGTGCAGAACAAATCTCATATACTATGAGATCTTGGGGGTATGTGAGGAAGAAGTTTCAGGTACACAATGAGAGTTCTATGGAAGAACAGTCCCACTTTCTATTTAGTTTAAAGATAAAACAAATGAGCTGGGGCTGGAGAGATGGCTCAGAGGTTAAGAGCACTGGCTGCTCTTCCAGAGGTCCTGAGTTCAATTCCCAGCAACCACAGGGTGGCTCACAACCATCTGTAATGAGATCTGGTGCCCTCTTCTGGCCTGCAGTTATACATACAGGCAGAACACTATATACATAATAAATAAATCTTAAAAAAAAAAACAAATGAGCTGGTATGGTGGCACAAGCCTTAATCCCAGCTCTCAGAAGGCTAAGCACTAGGATCTCAAGTTAAGGGCCAAGACCATCTCAAACAAAAAAACATGAATAAGAACAAAGAGTAATATAGATATATATTTGTTTTGTTTGTTTTTCAAGACAGAGTTTCTCTGTGTAGTTTTTTGGTGCCTGTCCTGGATCTCGCTCTGTACACCTGGCTGGCCTCAAACTCACAGAGATCTGCGTGGCTCTGCCTCCAGAGTGCTAGGATTAAAGGCGTGCGCCACCACCGCCAGGCAAAGTATATGTATTATGTATCCAACCATTAAAATAAATGCCATTTGGTGTTTGGTCCAGCTATAAACAGGAAGGCTGCTGGAAGTTCCATTTCCACTTAGATCCACTTTCAGAGAACTCATCCTTCCTCCACTCTGCTGGAAAAGCTGCCCCAGCTCTGCACACCCACTGTGAATTACCATACACCAATCTAAGGCCATTCCAGATCGGAGAACTCCATCCAGGTTCCCAGAAAAACAGAATGATGCAATGAGGTAGAAACAAGTGCAGCCTGGGCACAGCACGTCCTGACCTGTCCCAGTCAACAGAGGCCTCACCTGGAATACAGCTAACGGGGCCACAGCAAAGTTCCAGCCCAGACATCACACCACTTGTGTTCACAGAGCATAACATTGGATACGTTTGGGTAACAAATTTGTTCATTCAATCAAGAGATCAAAGCTATCCTTTGTCCTGATAGGATTTTTACATTGTTGTTACCACTGTTTACTTTGGAATCCTGGTAAAATGTTCAAGGTTAGGAAGGCACAGATCTGTCCAACTGATCTCCTTCTTAAGCTGTTACAAAGAACTCTTGGAGGGAAGTGCCCAAAGTCACAAGGCAAATGGCAGAACCAAGGCTAGAACTCAGAACAGCAGCTCTGAGACAGAGCTGCTGGGCAGGGGCGGTCCTGTGCTGTCTCAGCACACGCATGCAGTGAAAGAGGACACTTCAATGGGGTATGGTTACACCCCACCGGACACCTCCTCCTATGACCCTTCTGGGGACCTATGAAAACTCAAGCAGAAATCAAACATGGTTTGAATTGTCTGTCAACCCTTCAGAGACTCAGAGGTCCCTTATGTCACCACATTACTCCCAGGCCCCTTACCAGTGCTTGTGTGGGTGACACCATTCACTGTCCCCTCCACGTCAGTCTCATCCTCGGCATAGCTCAGGATCAGGTTCTGCTGCCTACTGGTTAGCCTCCTGTGGACCAAGAACAGTTGGTGGCCAAGCACTTCCTGCAGGCAGCTCTTGAAAGGACACAATGCAGCTAAGTTTCTGACCCAGGCAGGGTACATACAAAGCTAGTGATGAGGGACTGAGGGTCACAGGTCAGAGCTTCTCTCTAAAACTCTGAGTAGTTTCAATTGTCATTACTGTTATGCTAGATACTTACAAGGGTGGGGACGGGGTGTCCATGCTCTATGTGTGCCTATGAGCAGCAGGTAGAAAAGTAATCTTACAACAGGCATAAGAACCGGAACTGGCCCGCCAGGCGGAGGAGCAGGGCATACCCCATGCTGGGCGCCATAGCATTCTGCCCAGAACACATCAGGAGTTTAGCATCTATGTGTCATTCTTTTTATACTTCCACAACTCAATGAAGCCAGCCTGCTATATCCACTGTAGATGGGAAACACAGGCTGGACAAAACTGACTACAAGGAAGAAAAGAACCTACCCAAGCCAAGAGCTCAAAGGGCAGCTGAACTGCTATGTGCTGGGTCTGATAGGTAAAAGGCTCAAAGGGTACCTGTTCGCTGCATCTATGTGTATGGGGTCTGGCGGTCTTGGCCATAGTCTCAGTGAACACTTACTTTGGAACTCTGATCTTGATATGAATGTAGTGGTCGCCATAGCCATAGCTATTAATCCGGGGGATGCCTTTTCCAGACAAGCGAATCCTCTGGTCTGTCTGAATCCCAGAAGGGATCTATTGAGAAAGGAATGCACTGATGTTCCCTGGTTCCCACTGTCCAAAAATAAAACTCTACAGAGAAAGACGTCTTCAAAAAGAAAAGGACTTGCACCGGTATGCAGAACCAGCTAGTCACACAGCTGTGAGACAGCTGAGTCCATGAAACAGATGTGAGGAGTGAAGCAAAGACTTAGGAGCACAAAGGTGAAAGCAGGTGTGAGACTAAGCTTGCTCCATTACTCTCAGGGGTTGGACAGCAAGGACCCTGGAGAAGCAGACCGTCTCCAGGTGAGGTGGGAGTATCTGCCCACAGTGACCACTGCCAAGGCCTAAGGCAGGCCCAAAGTCTCCAAACCCAGAGGATGGAGAAGGCCCTGAGGCAAATATAAGGGTGGGTACAGGAAGCTGTCCACTACAGCTACAATTAAAACTAGAGATGGTCTGGGGGCTGGAGAGATGGCTCAGTGGTTAAGAGCACTGGATGCTTTTCCAGAAGACCCAACTTCAATTCCCAGCACCCACATGGCAGCTCACAACTGTCTAACTCCAGTTCCAGGGGATCTGACATCCTCACACATACATACATGCAGGCAAAACACCAGTGCACATGAAAAATAAGCAAATCTTCAAAACAAAACAAAAAACTAGAGGTGCTCAACAGATTAAGACACAGTCCCTAAGACACCTGCTCCCCAAGACAGACCACAGGTAGGACAAAGGACAAAGAGCACCTACCACAGTGTGTAACTCATGCCCTCAATTCCCGGGACCCTGACCAGTGGAGAGGAGACACGGACCAAGAACCATTGCCAACAGTAAAGAGAAAGGCCTGGAGTTGTGATGACTACTCAAGGAATAGTCTGAAGCCCTTAGTGTCACAGGCTCCAATGTCTCTTCTACTCTCAGAATCCCTGACAGGCTAGGACCACCTCAGGTATTTCCCATTTTAGAAAAAATTAACTGGGCATGGTGGCACATGCATGTAATCATAGCACATGGAAGGCTGAGGCAACTGGATTACAAGTTCAAGGTCAGCTGAGGGTACATAAAAAGCATCAGTCTCAAAAAAGAAAGGAAGAGAGGGAGGGAGGGAGGAAGAGAGGAAGGAAGGAAGAGACACAGAGAAAGAAAAGGAAAAAGATGGACAAGGTGCCAGGGTGCAAAGACAGCTGTTCTCATGCCCTCTTACCGTCACATTGATTGTCTCATATAAGCCCTGGGCTTTGGCTGTACCCCCAAGAACAGCTTGAGCTATTGAAATAAAGAGGTCGGAGTGGATGTCTGCGCCGTCCCTCCGGAACACAGGGCTTTTCTGTACCTAATGCCAAAGAGAAGACAAGTGTGACCACTGTGGAAGTGTTGCCTGAGGCTGGACATCAGCCCTGTGTCTTCCCAGACCTGAGCTTGGGGCATCACACACTTTAACCCATTTTCACTTAAATAGATAGCACAGGAAGACCTGTACCTCAGAGCACCCCAAGGCTCTGAAGGGACACATCCTCCATGCACAGTGCACAGCAGAGCACTATCTAGACTTCCTCAGTCTCTATCAAAACCTTTCAATTACAAAAGAAATAAGGGCCAGGTGGTGGTGTCACACACCTTTAATCCCAGCACTCAGGAGGCAGAGCCAGGCGGATGTCTGTGAGTTCGAGGCCAGCCTGGTCTACAGAGTGAGATCCAGGACAGGCACCAAAACTACACAGAGAAACCCTGTCTCGAAAAAACAAAAACAAAAACAACAAAAAGAAAATAAGAATGCAATTTGGTGTTCTAATTTTTCCCTGAATCTTACCTAATTAGAAAGATTGTTAAACACAGACCAATACTTCTACAAAGACAAAATTGATTTACAAGGCCAGGTGTGGTGGCGCACACCTTTAATCTCAGCACTTGGGAGGCAGAGCCAGGTGGATCTCTTTGAGTTCAAGGCCAGCCTGGGCTATAGAGTGAGTTCCAGGATAGGCTCCAAAACTACACAGAGAAACCCTGTCTCAAAAAACCAAAATAATAATAATAATAATAATAATAATAATAATAATAATAATAATAAAAGATTTACAGGGGCTAGGGAAGTGCCTACCACACAAGTATGAGGATTCACAACACTCATGTAAAAGCTGGGCATGGCAGTACACATTTGTGATCCTAGCCGCTGCTCTGTGTGTGTGTGTGTGTGTGTGTGTGTGTGTGTGTGTGTGTGTGTACACGTTCAGGTGGATCTCTTAAGCTCACTAGCCAGAAAGCCTAGATGAATCAATGAGCTCCAGCTTCAGCAAGAAACTCTCTCAAAAAATAAGGGGAGAGAGGAATCAAAAAAGGCATCAGACATCAACCTCTGTCCTCTACATGCACACACACGTGTATTCACACATACAATCTTTCAGATGGGGCTAGAACACAGGGCCTTGCACACACACAGGTACACCACCACTAAGCTATAGTCCAGCACCAACCTTCACCTTTGATTTCTCAGTCTGGAGGGCTCAGTCTTTACGCTCTTTTTATGTACTGCACTAACTTTGGTTGAGAGACCTCACTGTAGGTAGGCCCCACATTCATGGACGTGTGTAAACCAATGCCTCAGCCTTGCATGCAGTGGGACTCCAGGCCAGTGTCACTACACCAGCTTTACCACTGGGTTTGTTTGTATTATTTGGGGGGGGGGGGGGGCGGAGTATTTTTTGAGATAGGGGATCATCATATCAGGCTGGCTTCAAATTCTCTGTGAGGCTGAGGATGACTTTGAACTTCTGATCCTCCAGCCTCTACCTCCCAAGTGCTGGGATTACAGGTGTGCACTACCATGCCGGTTTTATACAGTGTTGATGACTGAACCTCGGGCTTTTGTGTACACAAGGCACTTTACCTACATCCTGAGTCTTATTTCTAGTTTTCTTTTTTAATCTTGTTTTTAAAGGACAGCATTGGGGGGGGGGGGGGGGGGGGGGGGGGGGGGGGGGAGATAGCTCAGTGGTTAAAAGTATGTACTGCTCTTCCAGAGGACCTGAGTTCGATTCCCAGTATCCATGTCAGGTGGCTCATAACCACCTATAAACTCCGGCTTCAGGGAATCTGATGAATCAGGCCTCCTTAAACACCTGCACCCATGTCCATATCCCCTGACACACATATACATGCACATATTTAAAAGTAAGTATTGGGGTTGGGGGTTTAGCTCAGTGGTAGAGCGCTTGCATAGCAAGCACAAGGCCTTGGGTTCGGTCCTCAGCTCTGGAAAAAAAAAAAAGTAAGTATTAAAAAACAACAACACCAGGCATTGGTGGCACATGCCTTTAATCCCAGCACTCGGGAGGCAGAGGCAGGCGAATCTCTGTGAGTTCAAGGCCAGCCTGGGCTACCAAGTGAGTTCCAGGAAAGGCGCAAAGCTACACAGAGAAACCCTGTCTCGAAAAACAAAACAAAACAAAAAAACAACAACAAAAAAGATATGGTTTTGCCAGGCAGCGGTGGCGCACGCCTTTAATCCCAGCACTCAGGAGGCAGAGGCAGGCAGATCTCTGTGAGTTCGAGGCCAGCCTGGACTACAGAGTAAGTTCCAGGAAAGGCGCAAAGTTACACAGAGAAACCCTGTCTTGAAAAACCAGAAAAAAAAAAAAAAGATATGGTTTTGTTATATAGACTAGGCTGGTCTTGAACTCAGGATCCTCCTACCTCTACATCCCAAGTGCTAAGATTACAGGCATGTGCCACTATATCTAGTACTTGAGTCAAATAATGAAATATTTCACATATAGAAAAAGGCAAAGTAGCCGGGCAGTAGTGGTGCACCCTTTTAATCCCAGCACTCAGGAAGCAGAGGCAGACAGATCTCTGAATTCGAGACCAGCCTGGCCTGCAGAACAAGTTCCAGGACAGCCAGGTCTACACAGAGAAACCCGGTCTCGGAAAAAAAAAAAAACAAAAAAAACAAAAACAAACAAACAGTACAAGGTGGTCCACACCTATAATACCAACATTTTAGAGGCTAAGACAGAACACTCATGCATTCCAGGCCAGCCTGAGCAACACAGGGTGATCCTGGCTCAAAAATGGGGAAAGAAAAATTACAAATGTAACTTTCTTTATGGTTCTCAGTTAATCACTACCCTGAATCTGGCATTTATCAACCTTACAAGCATGCCTTTACTTTTACTGTGCCTTTCTACATTCCCAAACAACACATAATCAATCAAACAGTCTCTTGTACTTTCCAGCCTGTAATAATCTGCTTTCCTTCCCCTGTGGTTGGTGACGAAGTACCTCATGCTCACCTGTGGTTCTTGCCTTCTGACAGATTGATAGACAATGTTCTGCTACACAGCAGTTTGATGACTATTCTTCTTGACAAACACCAGGTTTGTCACCAGTGTCTTGCTGTTATAAACAGGGCTGTCATATACACCCCTTGACCCAACACATGCTACATTTACATGGGTTTTTCTCAGATACATACCTAGTCTTAAGTCTTTCTGTTACCAGAGAAAACCATTTTGGGGTTAACGGTGTGAGTACTTTGCTAGCATGCAGAAAGCTGTGTGTTTAATTTCTAGCATTGCTAAATAAACAAATAAAACTACAGCATTAGAACTTGCTCTCTCTGGCTGGGCATGGTGGCAGACGCCTTTAACCCCAGCACTCGGGAAGCAGAGGCAGGCAGATCTCTGAATTCAAGGCCAGCCTGGTCTGCAGAACAAGTTCCAGGACAGTCAGGACTATACAGAGAAACCCTGTCTCAAAAAACCAAAGAATTAGAACATTTTAAAAAAGGGTTTGCTTTCTGATCAACAATTTATATAGGAATAACAACACACACATCTGGGTGGTGGTGGCCCACACCTTGAATTCCAGCATTCAGGAGGCAGAGGTAGGCAGACCTCTGTGAGTTCAGGGCCAGCCTGGTCTACAGAGTGAGTTCTAGGACAGCCAAGGCTACACAGAGAAACCTTGTCTCAAAAAACAAAAACAACCAAAATTGAAAACACACACCCACACAGATGTTCTGGGGTTTGTTTTCTATGTTTCTTTCTTTTTTCCTCTTTTTTCAAGATAGGGTTCCTCTGTGTTGCCCTGGCTGTCCGGGAACTCAATTCGTAGACAGGCTGGCCTCGAACTCAGAGATCTGCCTGCCTCTCCTCCCGAGTGCTGGGATTAAAGGTGTGCACCACCACCACCACCACCACCACCACCACCACCACCACCACCACCACCACCAC
>CABHPR010141430.1:13237-28233 GCA_902168415.1 Peromyscus melanophrys
ACCACCACCACCACCACCACCACCACCACCACCACCACCACCACCACACTTGGCTAAGTTTCTAACTTGTCAGTGTTGTGAGGAAGCTTTATTCTCTGCATCCAGACATGAAAACAATTAATAACCATGCCTGAGCAGCCTTGAACTTGGAACAGTAACAACTGTGCCCATGAACCTTACGACAACGAGCAATCTCAGCTGCACCCACTCCAAGAGAACAAGGACCCAACAGAAGCTGACAGACAAGCACCTACCCTGAATGTGACAAAAATTTCTCGTTTTCCCACAGGCATCCTTACAGTCTGACCATCTTCAACTCCTAGGAGAATAAAAGTTCCAAACAGCAGTTATGGTAGGGGTCTCCCACCTCTACCCAGGAAAGCCAGTTGACCAGGTTTCTTGTCTTATTCTGGAGATGGGGTCCCACCATGTATCTCAGGCTGACCTCAGACTTATCAAGAGGTGTCACATATAACTAGCTTGTCTCCTGTTAAGGCCAGTCCTCACTGCATGAGGACAGAAGAGACAGAGGACAGGAAGCTGCAGCATCCCATCTGGGAGCAGAGTGGGTACACTGTAAGAATGACTGGTATAAAGGAAGACTGCAACAGATTCTAGTTCCTCCTCAGACCTGGGGACCAAGGGCCTTACGTCTAGCTCTGCAATCATGCAGACACAGGACACCACAGAGCTGGCCCATCTCCTGGGCAGTGGCCCACCTGCAGGCACAGGGATTGTCACTCGCTTCTTCTGCTTGGCTTGTCCTGCTCCTCTGCAGACCACACACGGAGTTGTGACGATGGACCCCCGGCCACCACATCTCCGACATGTGGACCGCATCACAAAAGGACCTGTATTGACAGTTTCCTGAGGAACAGAAGGAAAATGCTGAATAAGCGGGTACATTGTTTTATCTAAAAATGTTTCATGAAGGGTTTACATCCAGGTTAAGTGGCACAGGTCTACAATCCCAACATGTGGAGGGTAGAGGCAGGAGATCAGGAGTTCAAGGTCAGCCTTAGCTGCAAAGTAAGTTTGAGGCTAGGGTTACATGAGACTCTGCTCACTCCCCACCCCCAATGACGAGGGTGGATAAGAATAAAATACATTATATACATGTCTGAAACTTTCAAAGAATAATCATCTTTGTTTGTTTGTTTTTGTTTTTTGAGACAGTGTTTCTCTGTGTGTAGCTCTGGCTATCCTGGAATTTGCTTTGTAGACCAGGCTGGCCTCAAACTCAGACATCTACCTGCCTCCTGAGCGATGGGATTAAAGGTGGGCACTACCACTGCCCAGCAATAATCTTCAATTTTAAGTCAGAGAGAAAAGGTAGTGAAGGGAAGGAGGGGCAACAATGGACTTCTTGTGTGCATGTGCTGCTCCAAAACACACTGCCTAAGAAAACAGGTATGGGGCTGGAGAGATGGCTCAAGGTTAAGAGCACTGGCTGTTCTTGCAGAGGTCCTGAGTTCAGTTCCCAGCAACCACATGGTGGCTCACAGCCATCTGTAATGAGATCTGGTGCCCCCTTCTGGCATGAAGGCATACATGCAGGCAGAACACTGTATACATAATAAAGAAAAAAAGAAAAAAAGAAAGAAAATGGGTATAGGCGCTCACACTGCTAATTTGAACTTCTTTTTTTGGTGGAGGAAGAGGGATGATATCTCCTGTGGCCCAGGCTGGACTCAAACTTGCTATGTACTAGAGGATAAACTTGAACTTCTGATGTTTCCGAATCCACCTACCAAGTGCTGGGAGTACAGGTATGCACTACCACACCCAGCTCTGAAGTCAAAAAATTTCAATGAACTTATATATCATTGTGGTTGGCTTTCTCTGCGCCATCCCCCATGTACATGTGTGTATATGTGTGTGCTGGGATTGAATCAAGGCTTCAGCTGGGCATGATGGCTCACATTTGCTTTCACAGCACCAACGAGGCTGACAAATAAAGATTGCCTCATGTTCAAAGTTAGCCTGGGGTCTATATTGAGTTCCAAGTCAGCCTAGATTAGAGTTAAACCCTATCTCAAATAGAAAAAATATGAATTCAGGGCTTTGAGCATGCTAAGAACATGCTCATCAATTAGAAACAGCCCCAAGAACTCTAAATGCCTGTACATGGTACAGAAAAAAAATTCTGAAATTGAAGCTAGTATAGTCTATACAGCAAGTTTCTGACTAGCCAGAACTACACATCCAGACCCTGTCTCATTAAATAAAATAAAAACAGTCAGGCAGTGGTGGCCCACACCTCAGTCTCAGTACTTGGTGGAGACAGGCAGATCTCTGTGATTTTGAGACCAGCCAGTCAAGCATACACAAAGAAACCCTATCCCCTCGCCCCCCCCCAAAAAACAAAACAAAACCAAAAAAAACCCCACATATATAAAATGGACTGGGGAGATGGCTCAGCAGGTAAAGGCACTTGCCACCAAGGCTAATGACTTGAGTTCAAACACTGGGTCCCACATGATGGAAGAAAACTGAATCCCACAAGTTGTTCTTTGAATGGTACATATGGGCATGGCACACATGTACATACAATGAATAAATAAATGTAATAATAAAAAATACTTGCAAGCCAGGCGGTGGGGGCGCACACCTTTAATCCCTGCACTCAGGAGGCAGAGGCAGACAGATCTCTGTGAGTTCAAGGCCAGCCTGGTCTACAAATCGAGTTCCAGGACAGCCCGGGCTACACAGAGAAATCCTGTCTGGGGTGGGGGTGGGGATGTGCATGGGGGATAGGGTGGGATTATAACCAGACATGATGACACATTCTATAATCCCAGTACTCAAGAGTCTAATGCTAGCAGTATGCCTGGGTTAAAGATTAAGACCCTGTCCTTCCTCTAATCTCCACCCCCTAAGAAAAGAACAAAAAACAAAAAACAAAAAAACCAAACCAACCAACCAAACCAAACCAAACAAAGACCAGGGTGGGATCCTAGCACTTGGAAGCTAAAGGAGGATTACAAATTCAAAGTCATCTTCAGTTACACAGTGCGGCTGAGGCAGCAGTGCAGTGCTACAGCGCCCAGCCTAAGCCCCAGGAGTATCTAAGGGATCTCTGGAACAGAGGAGAGAATGGCTGGGGCAGCACAGGTAGGTGGGTCACAGGGACTATTACCCAGAGGAGTGGGGAGGGCCCAAAGCATCCTTACCATGCCGGAGCCGCTGCAGTAGTGGCAAGGCTGCACTTTGGTTCCAGGCTCGTTCCCCTTGCCATCACAACGCTCACAGGTGTCCATGAGGTTCACAGTGAACTCCTTGTTGACACCCTTGGCGGCTTGATTGAATGTCAACTCCATGATGTACTAAAAAAGAGTGAGGCATGGTCTGTCACTGCTTTACAATGACTGCAGTGATGCTGCTTCAGGACAGGAGGGCACTGGCCTGCAGTTACTCTATAACTACCAAACATATGTAATGTAGACTCTGCCGGGTAAGAATGGGTGCTATTCACTTAGCTGATCTAGCTTTACATATACAGATTTTAACACGTATTAAGTGAAAATTTACTCATCAGCTGAAGTCGGGAATAATACCTGCATGTAGCATTTGCTTTGGCCTAAACCTAGAATATCTCCCAAAGGCCCAAGGCTTCATTTCCATCTTAGTGTATGGGGGAGGTAGTGGGACCTTGAAGAGGTAGAGTCTGGCGGGAGATTTTATGTCACTGGGAATGTGTCCTCAAAGAGGATTTGGGGCTGCTAGTCCTTTCCTTCACAATCAGGACCAGATAAGCAGCTTTACCTCACTCTCCACGTTACACACTGCCTTACCACAGGCCCTGAAACAGTGAGTCCAACAGACCATTCATTCAAATCATAAGCCAAAAGAAGCCTTTCCACTTTATTCTTTTGTTTTCCTACATGTATGCACCACATGTGCCTAGTGCCCAAGGAGAAGAGGAGGAAGTAAGATCCCCTGGAACTGGAGTTACACACAGTTTTTCACCACCATGAGGGTGCTAGGAACTGAACTTAGGTCTTCTGCAAGAGCAGCATGTGCTCTTAACTGCTGAGCCAACTCTTCAGCCTCACTTTCCACTTTTGAGTTGTCTCAGGTATTTTCTTACAATAACAGAATAAAAACTAGAACAACACTTACAAAAAGCTTGAATGATCCATAATTGTAACTTAGATCATGAAACACTTCTCTTCTTTCCTCAACTCTGACAATGTCTCATTAGGACAAAGCTCTGGAAGAGTCAGCAATACCTTCCTGCGGGACTGAGCTTTCCTAGAGTAACAGGTTCTCAGCCTTCCTAACACTGTGACCCTTTAATACAGTTCCTCATGTTGTGCTGACCCCCAACCATTAAATTATTTCATTGCCACTTCATAACTGTAATTTTGCTGTTGTTATAAATCATAATGTAAGTATTTGATATGCAACCCCAAAGGGGTCGTGGACCCCAGGTTGAGAACCGTTGCTTTAGATAAAAGCACCCTACTATGTTTCTGAGGGCTTCAGCGCTGCCTGATCAAACAGCTGCTAATAATGTCACAACATACGCATCCTTTACTACCTAAAGGATTTTTCAAATAGTCCTAACTTTCTGCCAAATGGCTGCCTCTGAATCATTCCATTGCCTTTCTGAGGAACAGAAACTAAAAGTCTGTGTCTCACTTTAGCTTAAAAATTGATCATTTAGCCGGCGTTGGTGGCGCCCGCCTTTAATCCCAGCACCAGGGAGGCAGAGTCAGGCGGATCTCTGTGAGTTCAAGGCCAGCCTGGGCTACAGAGTGAGAGTGAGTTCCAGGATAGGCTCCAAAGCTACACAGAGAAACCCTGTCTCAAAAAAAAAAAAAAAAAAAAAAAAAAAATTTGGTCATTTAAAATAAGGAACACTGTGCGTGATGGCACATGTCTTTAATGCCAGCACTTAGGAGGCAGAGGGAGGTTGATTTCTGTGAGTTTAAAGTCAACCTGGTCATAGTGAGTTCCAGGATAGCCAGGGCTACAATGTGAGACCTTTTCTCAAAAATACAAAAATTAATTTAAAAAAAGAAATGGAAACTTACTTCCTGAGGCTGATCAAACACAGTCTGGAAATCTCCAAAAGGCGATGATGAGAACTCCCCAAAGATCTTCCTGAACAGCTCCTCAGGGTCAACAGAGGGACCTCCTCTCCAGTAGCTCTGGCCAGAGCTGCTGGCTCCAGGATCAAAGCCAGCAGAGCCGTAAGCATCATACTGCTTCCTCTTCACTTCATCACTCAACACCTATGAAGGAAAATGACACAGCAATCAGGCATTTCTGGGTCTTCTAAGGTTCAGGAGCACAGACAACAGCTCATGCCAAGTAAGTCTGTCATATTTACTAAGTGGTCTTATGTGCAAAACATTCTACAAAAGCCAGGCATGTTGGGCAGTGAATGCCTGAAATCCCACCAATCAGAAGGCTAAAGCAGGGAGATGAGTTTAAAGACAGTCTGGCTGCACAGTGACACCCTGCTTCAACAACCATAATCACATTGGAGCTCAGTGGTAGAACACTGGTTAAATGTGCATACAGCCCTGGGTTCGGTCCTCAAAGCCATAAAAACAGAAAAATAAAAAAATGTAAAAATCAGTTGAGTAGTGGTAGTGGTAGTGGTAGTAGTAGTAGTAGTGGTGGTGGTGGTGGTGGTGGTGCACACCTTTAATCCCAGCACTCAGGAAGCAGAGGCAGGAGGATCTCTGAGTTTGAGGCCAGCTGCTCTACAGGGAGAGTTCCAGGACAGCCATACCTACACAGAGACACCCTGTCTCAAAAACAAAAAAGGGGGGAGAAAAAAGTAAAAATTAGCCATCAAATATACCTTTCATGGTATGATGGTTAATTCTGTCAACTTCCTTGTTTAAGGTGGAAAACTGGTAAAGCATACTTCTTTTTTTGTTTTTCGAGACAGGGTTTCTTTCTCTGTGTAGCCACGTATACTCCTATAGTCCAGGCTGGCCTCGAACTCAGGGATCCACCAGTCTTCCTCCCCAAGTGAGGGTATTAAAGCCACCACCTGGCTGCATACTTCTTGACATGTCTCTGAGTGCGTTTCCAGACAGAAATGGAAGAGGCAAAGACTGCCTCTCATCACAGCACTTGAAAGGCTGAGGCAGAGGAATTCCTTGAGTTTGAGGCTAGCCTTGTCTCAAAACCAACCAAAAAACAACAGAAAACCAGACTGGCACGCAGGTTAAGGAACCAAGCTGGGAAGACCTGCCCTGACCGTGAGCAGACCCAACAAGCGTGGCCTGACGAAAAGGAACAGCAGAGCAAGCATTCGCCCTCGGTAGCACTTCACCCTTCTTGGGCGTGTGACCCATAAACGTCATACCATTTCACCAACTTGTTTACTTTGACTTTTTGAAATAAGATCTCACTATGTAGACTTGGTTATCGAACTCCCTATGTAGACCAGGCTGGCCTAGAACTCACAGAGCTCCACCTGCTTCTGCCTCCCAACTGCTGGAACTGAAGTCATAAGCTACCATGCCCAGCTTTTCTTCAGCCTTTGAATGCACACGGGCATCAGCCACTCTCAGGTATTCAGGCCTGCAGCCCCAGACCAGGCTACTGTCACTGGCCTTCCATCCAGAGGCTTCCAGCTTCTTAAATTGAGCAGCTACCAGTTTCTCTGACGCCACAGCCTATAGGTGCCACTGTGGGACTCTTCAGCAGCTCATCTTTTTTACAAACAATTTTTATGAGCTTGGCATGGTGACTCATGTCTTTTAATTCTAGCACTCAGGAGGCAGAGGCAGGTGGATTTCTCTGAGTTCAAGGCCAGTCTGGTCTACAGAGTGAGTTCCAGGACAGCCAGGACTACACAGAGAAACCCTGTTGGGGAATATTAGCTTAAGATGTGTTACATTCATTTATTCTGTGGAATATTTGTTTAATAAAATGTGTTACATTCTTTCATGTTGCATTCGTTTAACTCTGTAAAGCTGAGTTACTTTGCCTAAGTAAAACACTGGACTGGTCTAATAAAGAGGTGAACGGCCAATAGCAGGACAGGAGAAAGGATAGGAGGGGCTGGCAGGCAGAGAGGATAAATAGGAAAAATCTAGGCTGGGGGAGAGAAGAGGAAGAGCAAGAAAAGGAGAAAGCTCCCCAGGGGAGACCTTGCCTTGGAGGAAGTGGGAATGGGGGGCAGATTCAGGGGGAAGGCTGGGGGGAGGGAGGAGGAAGGACAGGGGAATCTGTGGCTGATATATAAAATTAAATTAATTATAAAATAAAAAAAATTAAAAAAAAAAAAAAATAAAAAAAAAAAAAAAAAGGAAAAGGAGAAAGGTGGGCTGGAGAGATGGCTCAGAGGTTAGGAACACTGCATGTTCTTCTAGAGGTCCTGAGTTCAATTCCCAGCAACCACACTGTGGCTCACAATCATCTGTAATGAGATCTGTGTCCTCTTCTGGCCTGCAGGGATACATGCGGGCAGAACACTGTATACGTAATAAATAAATCTTTTTTTTAAAATAAAAGAGAGGAGGATGGAGGATGCCATGGGCCAGCCACCCAGCCACACAACCAACCATGGAGTAAAAAGGGAAGAAAGACACATAAAATAAAGAAAGGTAAAAAGCCCAGAGGCAAAACATGGAAAAAGAAATTGGGTTAATTTAAGTTAGAAAAGCTGGCTAGAAACAAGCCAAGCTAAGGCCAGGCATTCATAATTAAGAATAAGTTTCTGTGTATTTATTTGGGAGCTGGGTGGTGAGCCTCCAAAGAGTTAAAAAAACAAAACAAAAAAAAAAAAAAACCAACTACATTTTGGCATTCCAACATGAGGCCTGATTTTCCACATCGGGCCTGAGAAAGCTTTAAAAAACAAAGGTTACTGCTCCCATAAGAGTCTCTGCTGTACAGCAGTGCACTTAAACAGCCTTTTCCATGCTAAATAGAAACAAAATAAAAAAGTGAAAAAATGCCTGCCACAAGGCAGGGCACTGGCATTCCAGAACTGGGGGACTGAATGCAGTTCTTCGTCTCCATATGGAGTTTGCTTTCAATGTGGCAAGACCAGCCATTTGGACAAAAAAACTGCTCTTGCCTTGACTGCTGATGGCAAGCTATACAGACTGGACAATCAGGACACAGGAAAAAGACCGCTGAACTTTGTCAAGCCAAGGCAGGGCAGTCCTTTGAGATTCCTGCTTCACAGAAGAGTCTGTCAGATATTCTGCAGGATACAGAGGAAAGTGACTGATGAACTTTGCCAATACAAGGCGGGACAGTCCTTCAGATTTCCTGCTTCACTGAAAAGTCTGCCAGATATTCTAGGCCTGTAGCCAAAGATGGATGCCCCAACATTGCAGAGGAACTTTGGGTGACTGTCCAGGCAGTCAAATGTCTCTGTTGTTAGGCAATACTACATCCTTCTGGGGTCTTTGATGGAGCTAAAGACTAAATAGTTTGAGTTATAGTTTCCCTTAATTATGATAGAAAGTAAATTACGTATAAACTTTGGAATCACTAAGATAAGATAGATAATGGAGCATTTTCTCTGAATTTGCTAAATACAAATGAACTGAATATTGTAAATGTAATTCTTACTTGATAACTGTTTTTATTATATATAGTTTTACTATGTTAAAGTTAAAAATCTTCATTTTTATTAAGACCAAAGGGGGAAATGTTGTGAAAATTTAGTTTAAGATGTGTTACAAGTGTTACATTCATTTATTCTGTGGAATATTTAATGATGCAAAAATGTGTTACATTCTTTTATGTTGCATTTGTTTAACTCTGTATAGCTGTGTTATTGTGTCTGTCTAAAACATTTGCTTGGTCTAATAAAGAGCTGAACAGCCAATAGCTAGGCAGGAGAAAGAAATAGGCAGGGCTGCCAGGCAGAGAGAATAAGTAGGAGGAAAACTCTAGGCTGGGAGAGAAGAGGAAGAGCAAGAAAAGGAGAAGGAGAGGAGGACACCAGGGGCAGCCAACCAGCCACACAACCAGCCACAGAGCAAGAAGGGAAGAAAGGCTTTGCTGACTCCCCATGGGAGGCCTTACCCTTTTGGAGGAGGGGATGAGGGGGTTGGGAGGGGGAACAAGAGGAGGGATGAGAGGGAGCTGTGGTCAGTATGTAAAATGAATTAAAAAAATTTAAAGAAAAAAAAAAAGAAAAAAAAAAGGGAGCCGGGCGGTGGTGGCGCACGCCATTAATCCCAGCACTCGGGAGGCAGAGCCAGGAGGATCTCTGTGAGTTCGAGGCCAGCCTGGGCTACCAAGCGAGTTCCAGGAAAGGCGCAAAGCTACACAGAGAAACCCTGTCTCGAAAAACCAAACAAAAAAAAAAAAAAGGGAAGAAAGATATATAGAATAAAGAAAGGTAAAAAGCCCAAAGGCAAAACACAGAAAAAGAGAAACGGATTAATATAATTTTGAAAAGCTGGCTAGAAACAAACCAAGTTAAGGCTGGGTATTCATAAGTAAGAATAAGAAGTCTTCATGTATCCAATTCAGATGTAGAGCTCTCAGCTCCTTCTCCAGCATCATGTCTGCCTGTGTGTCGCCATGCTTCCTACCATGATAATGGACTAAACCTATTAACCTGTAAGCCAGCCCCTTTAAAAGAGTTTCCATGGTCATGGTGTCTCTTCATAGCAATAAAACCCTAACTAAAGCAAATGGCCGTTCTCCAATAACTTCATAACTGGTCAATGGCTCTTTCAGGGACATATGGTTTTTTCCTGTATTTTTTTGTTTTTGTTTTTTAAGACAGAGTTTCTCTGTGTAGCTTTGGAGCCTGTCCTGGAACTCACTCTGTAGACCAGGCTGGCCTTGAACTCACAGAAATCCACCTGCCTCTGCCTTTGCTGGGATTAAAGGTGAGTGCTACCACTGCCTGTTTTTTTTCCCTGTATTTTGATATGGTCTTTTACTTTAACAACTGCTATCAAATAAAGGCTGACTCAGTCTAATTGGGATTTCTCAAGATGATCTATCAGGCTGAGTGGTGGTGGCACACACCTTTAATCCCAGCACTCTGGAGGCAGAGGCAGGTGAATCTCTCTGAGTTCGAGGCCAGCCTGGTCTACAAAGCAAATTCTAGGACAGTTAAAGCTACACAGAGAAACCCTGTCTTAAAAAAAAAAAAAAAATCATCTATCAGTATGAATTACCCTGAGGAGCTTCAATGATACAGATGAATCCTATTCCTGTTTTGTTTTGTACTGAAATGGGCTGTGTAGCCCTGGCTGGCCTTAAATTTGCAGAAATTCTCCTGCCTCAGCCTCACCAGTGCTAGAATTACAGCTATATCACCACTCCTGGTCTCTCTTCTTTTTTAAAAATTACATCTATTTATTTTGTGTACATGTGCGGGTGTTTGTCATGGCACTCAGGTGGAGGTCAGAGGACAATCTGTGCAAGTTGCTTCCCTCTGTCCACCATGTGGGTCCTGGGGATTGAACTCAGGTCATCAGAGTTGGCAGCAGATACATAGACCCACTGGTCTCACCAGCCTTGTTTCTTCACTGAGATTCTGAGTAGGCAGAACTAGCCTGAGACCTCAGCAGGGACAGTACACCACACTGGACAGGTGCCATGGCAGGCTGTTACCTCGTATGCTTCTGCCAGTTGGGAAAACTTCTCCTTGGCTTTGGGATCATCCTTATTTGTGTCCGGGTGGTATTTCTTGGCGAGCTAAGGGAGAAGAAAGTAAATTACTATAGATATGAAGCAGAACAACAAACTTGCTGTAATTATGCCTCTTTAGGGCATCTGTCTCTCGTAAGGCAGCAAAAAAATTTTTTTTCTTTTGTTGGTTTCTCAAGACAGGGTTTCTCTGTGTATCCCTGGCTGTCCTGGAACTCACTCTGTAGACAGGGCTGGCCTCGAACTCATAGAGATCCACCTGCCTCTGTCTCCTGAGTGCTGGGATTAAAGGCGTGCGCCACCACTGCCCAGCTGCAACAAATTCGGTTTTGTTTTGTTTTGTTTTAAGATTTATTTATTTATTATGTATACAGTCTTCTGCCTGCATATAAGCCTGCAGGCCAGAAGAGGGCACCAGATCCCATTGTAGATGGTTGTGAGCCACCATATGGTTACTGGGAATTGAACTCAGGACCTCTGGAAGAGCAGCCAGTGCTCTTAACCTCTTAGCCATCTCTCTAGCCCCACAACAAATTCTTAAAACAAGATTTAAAATTTGAAAATAATTCACAGATCTACATATTCCTCATCTATCAGAAATCTCTTCCAAAAATAGTTAACTAGGAGCTGGAGAGATGGCTCAGTGGTTAAAAGCATTTAATACTCTTGCAAAAGACTGGATTTGGGTCCCAGACCCATGTAGCATCACCCATGTAGCATCTCACAACTGTCTGAAACTCCAGTTTCAAGAGATTTGATGCCCTCTTTTGACCTCAGAAGGCACCAAGCATGCATGCAGTACACATACACACATGAGGTAAATGTACATGCACACAAATTAAAAATAAATAAGTAAATGTTAAAAAATAGTTGACTAGTCAAGCAGTGATAGCGTACACCTTTAATCTCAGGACTTGGGAGGCAGTGGCAGATGGATCTGTATGAGTTTGAGCCCAGCCTAGTCTACAGAGCTAGTTCCAGGACAGCCAGGGATACACAGGGAAACCCTATCTCAAAAAAAAAAACAAAAACAAACAAACAAAAAAAAAACCCAGCAGGGCTGGAGAGATGGCACAGCAGTTAAGTGCACTGGCTGTCCTTCCAAGGTCCTGAGTTCAATATCCAGCAACCAACTGATGGCTCACAACCATCTGTAATGAGATCTGGTGTTCTCTCTTGGTATGCAGGCATACAAGCAGACAGAACACTGTATACATGGTAAATAAATCTTAAACAAACAAACAAAACAGCATTAATTGATACCACATTCATTGTGCACCAAATGCATCTTTCTCAGATAACTCCACAGGCAGGATCAGCTGCTTGTGAGCTGCCCGAGTGGGCTATATATCAAGTCAATACGGACCAGACAAGATCAATAGCAATCTAGGCTGAAGAGACGGCTCAGAGGCTAAGAGCACATATTGCTTTTCTAGAAAATCTGAATTCAATTCCCAGATATGTCCGATGGTTTATGGCTGCCTATAACTATAGTCCCAAGGAAATCTAATACCTCTGTTTTGTTTTTGTTTTTGTTTTTGGAGACAGGGTTTCTCTGTGTATCCCTGGCTGTCCTGAAACTCACTCTGTAGACCAGGCTGGCCTCAAACTCAAGAGATCTGCCTTCTGAGTGCTGGGATTAAAGGTGTGCAACACCACCACCTGACACCCTTTTCCCTCTGTGAACATATACATTTTTGTGTACATGTCTATACACAGACACATACACACAATTTTAAAAATTAAAATAAAATAGACACACACATATATAAAGATCACCAGCAATCTTTCTATAGGCTGGTCAGTAAATCTGAGACCAATACAGACCTGATAATAGGCTTTCTTGATATCTTTCTGGCTGGCATTTCGGGGCACTCCTAATATCTGATAATAATCATCTTTGGCCAAGGAAGCACTTGTGTGGAAGGAGGCAGTACAAGCAAAAGGGAGACTTTTTGTTCCTGGAAATGAAACAAGAAAGTAAGTTAGTCTAGGAATTTGTCCAACACGAGGAAATTATAAATAAATGAGCAGCTATGAAATACCTGTGAAAGAACAAACAAACAAGCTTCAGATATAGGGTCTGTTCCTTTCTGATCACACTAGAGGCCAAACTCAATGAACATCAAATGAGGGCAAAGCTTGGGGATATAGTTCAGTAGGTACACTGCTTTCCAGGCATGCATAGGGTCCTGAGTTTGAGTCATAGCACTGAATAAACCCAGCATATTGATTCATGATCAGCACATGCTCATAATCTTAGCATTAGGGAGAAGGAAACAGATAATCAGAAGTTCAATTCACAGCTACATATAAAGTTTTAGGTCAGACTGGAATACATGATTAAAAACAACGACGACGAGCCGGGTAGCAGTGGCGCAAGCCTTTAATCCCAGCACTCGGGAGGCAGAGCCAGGTGGATCTCTGTGAGTTCGAGGCCAGCCTGGTCTACAGAGTGAGATCCAGGACAGGCACCAAAACTACACAGAGAAACCCTGTCTGGAAAGGAAAAAAAAAACCAAAACAAACAAATAAACAAACAACAACAAAAACGACAACAAGAACAACAACAAACATAGCCAAGTGGCGGTGGTGGCGCACACCTTTAATCCCAGCACTCAGGAGGCCGAGGCAGTCAGATCTCTGAGTTTGAGGCCAGCCCGGTCTACGGAGTAAGTTCCAGGACAGACAAGGCTACACAGAAAAACCCTGTTTTGAAAAAAACATCAACAAAAAAAACCCCACAAAACAAAAAACAAACAAACAAACAAATAACATAAAAACAGCCAGAGAAGTAGAACACACGCAGAAAGAAGTTAAGGAAAAAAAGAAGAGAATGAGCAGGAATGATCAGAATAAAATAAAAAGGAGTTATGAGATTATTATTGTTTCTTCATTCAGACTGGAGAAGACATTAAAACTGGATTCTTAATGATTCTATATTCAACCTCCTCTTTATTTGATACCTGCCCGGCTGGTTAACTCCACCCCTTCCACTGTCCAGAGGATAAGCCTGTTAAGTGGCAAAAGTTTGGCAACTGTAGCAGCTTCAACACCATCAGCAGAGAACTCACCTGAAACTGGGCAGATAACTACAGGTAACTATTACAAGGTGGATGTCTTTTCTATCCTAATCAATGACTAACAATATTAGGAAGAATTTGTTTAACTCTTTGGTTTTTATCCTTGTTGCTTTATCCAAGATATGTACAGTAAATGCTATTTTTGATTATTATAAACCTAGCATTATCCTCCACATTGTTTTAAGAATGCCCAAAGTAGTAGCAAGTTACTGCTTTCTTTCTGCTTGGGAGATTTTTATTTCATCTGATTTCATAAACCAGTCTTGAGAAATGATCACAGACCTTAAATGTGGTATCAGGATATGCAATGAAGGATGACATGTCCACAAATACAGTCCCTTGAGATAAAATATGCCCACTGTAGCCTATGGGTTGAATTAAGGAAAGCCGACTGCAGTTCTTTAGTTATATTTTCATATAGAAGTAATACTTAGGGGGTTGGGGATTTAGCTCAGTGGAGAGCATTTGCCTAGCAAGCACAAGACCCTGGGTTCAGTCCTCAGCTCCGGAAAAGAAAAAAAAGAAGAAAAAAAAAGAGAGAGAGAGAGAGAGAGAGAGAGAGGAAAAAAAAGAAGTAATACTTAGAGCCTGTCTAGGTCTCTATGTCTCCCTCACACAAAGGCACAATAATTAAAAAAACAAACAAACAAACAAACAAACAAACAAAAAACCAACACTTTAAGGCATGCATGAGGCCTTATGCTTGATCCCTGGAACTACCCAAAATATAATAACGTTCAGTGCTTGCTTCCTTCATTCTCACTGCAGTGGTACAACACAGTATAAGAAAGTATCATGAGGGATGGAGAGATGGCTCAACAGTTAAGAGCACATATTGCTCTTGTAGAGGACACAAGTTCAGTTCCTAGCCCCTAAGAACAGCAGCTCATAACTGCCTGTAACTCCCGGGGTCAGACGCCTCTGGCCTCTTTGGACACCTGTATTCAAGAGCACATAGCCACACACAGACCCACATATACATAAATAACTTTAAAAATGTTTTTTACAGAGGACGACTGTTGATCACAGCTAAAGCACGTCAAGGCTTAATGCACACTGATTTGGTATTACCTCCAGCAATAAGGAAGGTAAGTGCCATGCCAAGACTACCACCTTTCCACTTTGTAATTTTTTTCAAGTTCTTTAACATCTAAACCTGTTTCTCCATAGAATGGAAAGGTAACAATGCCTTTGAAATATCACATGAACTATTCTCTGAGAAACCATACTTCATACATAGTAAGTGTTCAATAAATGTTAAGACTGCATTATTACATTCACTGACTTAAGGATTTTTAAAAAGGCTGATTA
>CABHPR010141431.1:1704-31528 GCA_902168415.1 Peromyscus melanophrys
TACTCTATAAATATACAAATATACTAATATACATCCAATACAAAGTACATTTGTGTTAGACTTCTTTTTTTCCAGCCCTTTTACTTTCCAAGAACCATAATGCAGTTTTATCTAAAACCTGTTAGTCTTTGGTCTAGAGACCACAGTTCCTTGTGGAGCTGGCATCATGGTTCATCTCTGAGACTCTTGTCTACACATTCCTAGTAAACCCAGCATCTCTGTCTGTGTAGACAGATGCCCTCGTGTTCTTAGTTCTTGCATTGAAGGGATGCTCATATGAAAAGTGCTCTCTATCCAGGAATAATCCAAACCAAGGTCGTATTTACACTGGAGGGGACAGTGGCGTTAATCGATGGATTGCTTGTTTTCAGTGACAGTAACGGGGGGGGGGGGGCGCAGGGACGGGGAGATGACGACAACACACATCCTTTTCTTGTAATGTTCAGGACTGGAAGTGTTTCAGATTCCAGAGGTTTTGGACTTTGCAACATTGGCATAGACTTTATTCTTAGATTGGTAGTTCTCAACCTGTGAGTTGTGACCCTGTGGGAGGGGGTTGAATGGGGTCCCACATCAGATATCCTGCATATCAGATATTTACGATTCATAACAGTAGCAAATTTATAGTTATGAAGTAGCAATGAGGTAATTTTATGGTTGGAGGTCACCACAACATGAGGAACTGTGTTAAAGGGTCGCAGCATTAGGAAGGTTGAGAGGTCTTTTTGAGTATGATGTTCCAGGTTTCCAAGCGTTTTTCATTTCGGATTTTAGGGTTGAGGTACTCACCCTTGCATGGAGGTTTGCACACATGACTTCTTAGTGACAGTTTCATGCATTAAAGAGTGAAGAGAAGCAAGAAGGGTGGATCCTGGGGTCCTGCCCTCCTGGTAACTAAAGTGTGTAAGGACATGGGGCATGGTGCCCCACGCCTGTGATCCCAGCACTCAAAGGCGGGGGCAGGTGGATGTCTGTGAGTTCAAGGCCAGCCTGGTGTACAAAGTGAGTTCCAGGAGAACTGGAACTACACAGGAAAACCGCCCCCCACTGCAAAAAAAAAAAAAAAAAAAGAACACTACTGGGTGGGGGAGGGGGTGGTTCAGTGGGTGAAGGGAGTTAGTGCTCTTGCAGAGGACCCAGATTCTGTTCCCAGCACCAACATGGCAGCTCACAACCATCTATAACTTCAGTTTCATGGGATCCAACGCTGTCTTCTGATCTCCTCAGGCTCCTACACGCATGTGGTGCATATACACACATTCAGGCATACATACATACATACATGCAATCTTCAGAACAAAACAAAAAACAACACAGGATTGGTGAATCATGTCTTTAATCCCAGCACCCGGGAGGCAGAAGCAAGTGGATCTCTGTGAGTTCAAGGCCAGTCTGGTCTATAGAGTGAGTTACAGGACAGCCAGGGCTACACAGAAACCCTGTCTCAGAACAAACAAAAATCTTTTAATAGTCCTGATTTTTACATCATTGATTATTTAATCAGAACTAAAAACCTTATGTTCATAATACTATAGCAAGATAGTTGCGCAATGAGGGTAGGAAAACCCAAGTTCTCTGAACAGCACTCATTCCCTCTCGCTCTGGCTTTAGGAGATGCTTTCTGAACATTCCTGGAGGAAGACTTAAAGAGCATGTCTACCTCGAGGAATCTGCAGGAAACAGTGTGTTCCAGGGCCACAGAGAGTTCCGACTACTGAATGTAATGAAATAAATTCGTCATGTTGGATGGATCTTTGCGGCAGAGCACAGAATGAAAAGCCCCAATCTCAGAGCGGAGGCCTGACGTTTGTAGTTATAAATATATGCTTTAGGAACTGATTCATGTAGAAGAAAGCCTATGCTAAAGCAGACGAATGGAAGCTTGTTCTCACTAAATAGGTTTGACTACTCATCAAATATTGGTTAAAACCATTCTCTCTGGAGACTGGGAATAAGAAACTGAAGAGCGGCATCCAAAGGAAGGATAGCCAGTCGACCGTTTGGTTTCTATGTGTAAACCAAAACTGGGGCGGCCCTGTGCACACCTGGTGCCCAAGGGCCCAATTCTGCCACTCTGCCCTTAAAATTTTCTTTTTCAGGAAGCTAATTTTAAATAAAAAAAAAAAAAAACCTGAAATGATCCTTAAACAGGTTACTCTAACAGATCCAATGGAGTGCCCTTGGGAAAATGTTATGAAATTTAAATCTGTGTGGATTTTATGCTCTGGTAGCAGAGCTGAGGCCAGACACAGACTGTGTGGTCTGAAGAGCCTACAGTATTTACCATGTGACCCTTTGCAGAACACTTTTCTTAAAAACACAACAACAACAACAACAACAACAACAACACAAATGAATTTGTTTTTAAGTGTCCATTAAACATAAGAATTGCACTTGTGAGTGGGGGGACATGATGCAGAGAAGGTTCCTGTGTCTTGCTTAGCACAACTGGGGCTGATTGCCACCAGCAACGTTTACCTTAAAGCCGTGTGACTTGACTGTCTTCATAGCAGTGGGTGATGCTGACCTAGCAGCTTACTTTCTTCCTTTTCTTCCAGGATGGGGATGGACCCCAGGTCCTTCCACGCACCAGGGAAGTGCTTTACTGAGAAATGATAGTCCTAGCCTTATCTGATGTTTTTGGTTTTCCAGTTTCTCAGATTATTTCTCACATGAGCTTGAAGGTGCATGTGAGGATTTATCCAAATCCTGGTTTTTGTTGTTGTTTGTTTGTTTTTCAAGACTGGGTTTCTCTGTGTAGCCCTGGCTGTCCTGGATCTCACTCTGTAGACCAGGCTGGCCTCGAACTCACAGAGATCCACCTGCCTCTGCCTCCTGAGTGCTGGGATTAAGGGTCTGTGTCACCACCTCCCAGCTTCAAGTATGGAAAACTTGAGGCATGAAAAGTACAGAAGGAGCCTTCGAGATGGGCTCTTGCTAGCCAGCGCCTCGTCCTCTCTTCTGGGCACTCTGTCCTGCTTCTTATACCTTGTCAACAGACCTGTCTTGTTTACATAACAGATGGGGTGTGTGTATGTGTGTGTGTGTGTGTGTGTGTGTGTGTGTGTGTGTGTGTCCCCGTCCGTCCATATCTGGTCCCGACGTTACTAACTTGCGCTTTGGATACTTTCAATTCGCATTAAAAGTTTGTTATAATGAGAAAGAAGGACATGGTCCCCACACACTACCGAGGAAGGTTGTCCTTTCCCTGTACTGTGAGCATCTTACCTGTGCTACCCCCTTAGGTTCATTCCCAGTCCTTGGTCTGTTTTGGGGACTTATGGTGGGATGCTGTGACTCTCATTTTGACTTTGAAAACAATCTCAAGTTGCTCAGTTCTGAAGGGCGATCAGGCACAGAGAATTGTTCAAGAACATTGGGAAAGACGTACTTGAGGTGCTTCCTTCCTAGTGTTTTACTTAAAAACAAAAACATTTAATGATGCGTTTACTCAGTTCCTGTCATGTCCTCAAGCCTGTTCTTTTATGTTCATTCATTCAGCTTGAACTTCCCGTGTTCCCCTGTGCTGGACACAGGCGGAGCGTATGAACACCTGTGGCCATGACAGGGCGAGTGGCCCACAGTGAGTTACAAGGATGCAGTCATCAGCCAGCAAATACCTCCGCTTGTTCTACTTAGAGCCTGGCTCTGCTCCCTGGCTGTTGGATCGAGCCTGATCGTTTTGAAACAGCAGGTCCTAACAGACAGAGGAACAGCTGTCAGCTTGGGAAACCTGTCCGTTGTCCTAGATTGTTCAGCTGATTTGCGACATAACCTTGGAAAGTCATTTTGTTTTCCATTCCAGGTTTTCTTTCTGGAAAGTGGAAAATCACAGCACATAAAGCTTTAACACCAGGTACCCAGAGTTCTTTCCTCTCTATTCCTCATGCTTCCCCATGTGTATGGGCATCTACATGGCGCACAGTTACGCTTTTTCAAGATGGTTGCAGACCGTGTGTAGATGCAGGACCTCTCTCTCCTCGGTCCTGATATTCACTGGCACTGTAAAGGACAACTTGCGTGGGTGAGCATGCAGTATTGGTGGGCAAGCCGAGTGTCAGATTGGGAAATCTGTCCAATCCATTTGGAGCATATTTCTAAGACGGGGTAAAAGAACTGTGGATGTGTGCAGATATATTGAGACAGGATCCATCCTACAAACTTTTGAGGTCCTGGTGAGTGACATGTGGCCCTGGCTTGAGCACAATAGGTGTTTACCAGATATCATTTTGCACTGTCTTAGGACTGGCTCGTGTTCCTTAGAGATCACTGTTTGGATTGGAAGAGGGGGAATGCTTGACATTTTGTACTGTTTTAAATTATGAAAATGGTGGCCATGCTTTACATTTTTAAAAGACGTTCATAATACAGAGCAAATACATTGAAAAAAATATGTATCCATGCTACTTTTGTATTTGGATACTCCCACCTGTGACCCGAATGCTGGGATTCTAGCACTATTATTTATTGTTTTTGTTTTGATTTTTTTTTAATATCAGAGGACTTGTCTTTTATTTGTGCATTTAAAATAATACCAAGTGACTGAGAAACTTTTTATTTGTATGTTTTTGGTTTTATTTTATAGATTGTAAAAAGAAAAAGCATAGGGAGGTCACCTTCTCTCTTTCGGTATGCTGTGATTTTCTCAGTAAAAAGCATAGGGAGGTCACCTTCCCTCTTTCGGTATGCTGTGATTTTCTCAGTTGTCCTGTCAGAGAAAAGCATCGTGGGAGGGCTCTAATTTGGGGGGGGGGAGAGGCGACGATGACAACACGACTCACCAGTTGTCATGAAGAAGTTGGCTTGGGTATCATTTGTTCTTTGCCCTTTCATGAGTTGTTGGCCCCCAAATGTTGACTCTGGAGAGTTTGTGTATTTCATTTTCTTTTGGGACCTGGTCAGAGTATACAGGTAACGTCTGTATACAGGTAACATCTGTATACAGGTATATCTGTATACAGGTAACGTCTTTATACAGGTAATGTCTGTATACAGGTAATGTCTGTATACAGGTAATGTCTGTATACAGATAACGTCTGTATACAGGTATATCTGTATACAGGTAACGTCTGTATACAGATAACGTCTGTATACAGGTATATCTGTATACAGGTAACATATGTATACAGGTAACGTCTGTATTGTCCCCTTGCGGTGCCTGCTGCGCTAATCTCAGAAGCTGGGTGTTTTGTCCCTTGTGATGGCGGGGAGTGGCTTCTTTGTCACCTAGTGGTCCTGAGGCATCTAGTACCACAGGTCTGGGTTTGTGTACCAGCATCTCATGGGACAGGTCTTTCTTTTTCCCTTCCTTTCCTTCAGGATCTTACTTCAAGCATTTCCTAGTGACCCAGTTGAAATGTGTCCACCTGCACAGATTTCTTCCCAGTTTAGCTGGTTTTCCTCTTAGTTCATTTCAAGGTGATACAACGAAACACCACAGATTGGGTAGTGTAGATAGTACATTTTTTGTTTTTATTTTTATTTTTCAATAGTTCTGAAGAACATGTGGACTGAGATCAGGGTACTGGCTGGTCATGAGGTTTGAAGTCCTCATCTTCTCTGTATCTTCTCATGGTGGAGACAGATTGTCTCTCTTGTCTTCTGTAAGGACACTAAACCCGTCATTGCAGTAAAAATCACCTGGATTGGTTTTGACTGACAGAGGAACTGTGTTCTGTGTGTCTTTTCCTAGAGTTGGTATGTTACAGAAACACTCAGATGGAGTTGATTTTGAATGCTCTTCTGTGCCAGGTTTTACTTAGCAGCTTATGGAGTTATCTCATTTATTTTTTGCAACAACCATTTGAGAGTCATTATTGTTTTTCTCCTTCTCAGTTAGGGAAACTGAGGCTTGCAGAACTTGAGCATTATCCAGCGTCATTCATCTTGTGAGTGATGGGGTGGGACTCAAGCTTCACACTGAATTCAGAACTCCTTGTCCCTAACCAATTCAACTTGTATTGAATCGGCTGCAAAGACTATTTTGTGAAAGTTTCGTGCATTAAATTTAGGATTTGACCCACATTTTAATGAACTAGAAATACTAGGTTATTAATTGATTTATATTGTGGCTGGTAGTAGCTTCGTTGCCTTCTAATTGATTTTATCAAATGCTTTATTGAGCTATAATTCATATACTTAACACCTCACTAGCTCTTAGAGTTTTGTCATAATGCTCAAAGTCATTTTGGAAAGAAAGACACTGTTAGTAGTTGTTTTTCGTTTCTTGCTAACTCTTGCCCAAACAACCTACTGCCCCACCCATTTGTCTCTACAGAGTACTCTTCTGCACATTTAGAAGGATCGTGCAATCTTTGTTATTAATTTCTTTCACTTACCATGATGTATTCATCTGAATTGTAGCATGCATTGATATTTCGTTTCTCTTCTTGGCAAATAATATTCACTGTTCTGGCTCTTCTAGGCTTTGTTCATCCGTGCGTCAGTTGATGGGTATTTGGTTTATTTCCCTTTGAGGCTGTTCCGATTGCTGCTGCTATGAAAATTTGATGTGGATGCTTTTGTTTCTCTCCTTATGCACCCTGGAGTGGAATTGGTGGGTCCTGTGAAAACTCAAGCTTCGGCCTTTTGAGGACCCGTTAGAGCGTTTTCCGTAGCAGATGCATCATTTTGTATTTCTCCCAGTAGTGTGTGACAACTCCCCTTTTCTGCATCTTCGCCATCACTTATCAGTCCCTCTTATTATAGCCCGTGGAGCAGGTGTGATTGGTATTTCCTTAATGATTACTGTTGTGCATCTTTTTATGTGGAATTGACTTCTGCATACAGGTTTGCGTTTACTTTTTAGAGTAAGTTGCACATGCTATACTAGCATTGATGTTTTCTCATCTCCATCATCATCACATCATCATCATCATCATCATCATCACCACCATGATCAATTTGGTCTCTCAAATTGTATATACTTCATCAACTTACCCAACTTGAAGCCTTGTATGAATTTTTTTATTTTTTTTTGGCTAAGGGCACAGCATTTTGCTTTAGAGACAGAAAGTTTCCCCAGTACCCACTTGTGTGTGACCGCGTGAGTGAGAAGAGGATTGGTGTTGTAGGTCAAGGAACCAAACTAACAGTAAGAGCATGAGAAAGGTGAAGAGCCCGCCCGCGGGCTAAGAACATCAAATGTAGCGGGGCCTGGCGGCCTCTGTCTGTAATCCTAACACTTGGATGGCTGAGACAAGGAGGAGTCAAGCCAGCCTGGGCTACATAGAGAGTTCCTGTCTTAAAAAACATACGTGCATACAGGCAGACCACCTCCATAGACTACCTAAGGCTAGGTTTAGGCAGGCTGGACCATGGTCAAACATTCTAAAAGAATGTCACGCTAGAGTGATGGATAGCTATAGTGTCCGAGTCAATGGCTCAGTTTTATCAGTGTCTTGTGTGTGCTTGTGTGTGAGCATGGTGCCTGAGGAGGCCAGAAGAGGACACTGGATCCCCTGGAACTAGAGTTCTAGGCAGTGGTAAGTCACCTGACAAGGATGCTGAGCATTGAATCAGCTCCTCTGTAAGAGTATGATTGGAAGTGCTCTTAACTGCTGAGCCATCTCTTTAGCTCCCCACCCCCCACCAGATGGTTTTTCTTTTAGATACGATTCCTGCTTGAAAATAATATAAACTAACCCAAGGTCAGAAGGTGGGGCCTCCTCCTCCTCCTCTTATTCTTTGAGGCTGTTAATTTTTTAGTGTCCTCTTTTTTCTTTCTCTTTTTGAGATTATAATATAATTCCATCATCCCCCTCTTCCCTTTCCTCCCTCTGTATGCTCCCCTGTACCCATCCACATGAATTGTTATTATATGCATATATGTAATACATATTTTAAAGTATAACCTGCTCAGTCTGTATAATGTACTCCTATGTGTGTTTTCAGGGCTGACCATTTGGTATTGGATAACCACTTGGTGTGCTCTTTCCCGGGGAAGGCTAGTTTTCTTGCTATCAGCATTCCTGAGTTGCGTCTAGTTCTTTGTGTAGGGTTGAGGACTTGTGGGTTTTCCCTGTCCACATTACCATGTCTATTGTTATCGCCCTCATTCAGCTCATGTTTAGGTGGTCATGTTGGTGAGACATTATGGGTGTAGCTTCTGACATTCCTAGGAGACACAATCTCACAGCAAACTCCCCAGTCCTCTGGCTCTTACAGTCTTCCCACCCCCTCTTCTGCAATGTTTCCTAAGCCGTAGGAGTTGTATTGTAGATGTGTCAGTTGGAACTGGGCTCCACAACTCTGTATTTTGATCAATTGTGATTTTTTTGTAATCGCCTCTGTCTGTTGCAAAGAGATGTTTCCTTGATGAGCAATTAGATCTGCACTTACCTGCGGGTATAAGGATGGATGTTTGCAATGTAGTCAGAGGTTATTCAGTTTAGTACAGAGGTGGTTGTGGATTCTCCTCCAAGATCCTTGGCTTCACTAGCCCTGGGTGGTTGGATCGTGTTGTTAACTGTCTTAGTTAGGGTTTCTATTGCTGCGATGAAACATGACCACGGCAACTCTTATAAAGGAAAACATTTAATTAGGTGGCTTACAGTTTCAGACATTTAGTCCATTATCATCCTAAAGCGACATGATGGCATTCAGGCAGACGTGGTGCTGGAGAGGGAGCTGAGAGTGGAGAAGGAGCTACATCTTGCATCTTGATCCTGCAGGAAACAGGAAGTGGTCTGTCATACTGGGAGTGGCTTGAGCATATATGAGACCTCAAAGCCCGCCTCTACAGTGAGACACTTCCTTCAACAAGGCCATACCCACTCCACCAAAGCCAATAATACCATTGCTTGTGAGCTTATGGGGGCCAATTACATTCAAACTACCACATTAACATTGTATAAAGACACAGGGTGCTTCCTAGACCTCACAGATACTTAAGCGCCTGTCAAGGACTATTCTAGATGATAAGGCAATCAGGTTTCTGAGCTCTGACTCCCTTAACTGTCTTCCTTCTGTTAATCTGTCATTCTCATCCCTACCATGTGTACTTAGTTTCACTTGTTCCTACATCTACTTGGCCAAAACTGTGGCCAATGACTATTTCTGAACGGGAGTTCTGCATCTGAATGGGAGACTGCGAGGTCTTCAGTACAGTATGAATACCCTTAGTGGCTGAGAAGGAAAGGCGGAAACTTGTTAGATGCTTCGGAACACACAGGAATGTAAGATGTATAGCGTTTGGGAGGAAGAAAGAATGTAAGAGGCTTGTACACATGCGAAGCAGGACAGGGTTGACTTTGTAGTTTGGGTCAGTGGATACTGTGGTTACTACAAATAAATGAACCCATCCACAGGCTAAGATGAGCTTGGTGGCCTGGTCCCAGCAGACGTTCAGTAGGCTGGCTAGACTGTAAGGGTTTGTCCGGCAACATGGCTAGCATTTTAAGGAGGACGTTGAGAATGTGGAAAAGACCCCAAATGGTGGGTGGATGCCCTGTCAAGCTACTGTGTGGCTGAGGAAAAAGTAAAGGGAAGGTATGTTCACCTTCTCTGTGATAGGAAAGGTTCATCTGGCATGATTGAGAAGTGGCCTGAGTTTATTTAGTAAGAGGGAATCAGAGACGTGTCTCTGCAACCTACCTAAGACTTCCCTGACTTGCTTTGTGGTCATGACTTTCTGTTGCTAATGAGTCAGTGGCACAGACTAAGGTTTCAGGGAAAGAGGCTTGCTTTTGACGCGTGGTTCTGAAGGTCCCGGCGCCAAGGGTGTGCTTTCGGTAATGTCTTTCTTGCTGGCAGAGGTCTCAGGTACCACAGGGCATCACATGGTAAGAGTTGGAAGTGCATGTGTACTTCTTCCGGCTGCTCTTCCTGCTCTTAACAAAGTCTGGGGTAGGGGTGAGGGAGATAGGGTGGGGGCGAGGGAGATGGCCCAGCCGATGAGCACTTGCCACACAGACTTGAGCATCAGAGTTTGGAGTTCAGGTCCCCCAGAAACTCTTGTAAATGTCAGGTTGGCCACCTGTAATTCTGGAAGGTGAAGACAGGTGATCCGAAGAGCAAGCTGGCTATCAAGAGGAGGATATTAATGAACTCTGGGTTTGACTGAGAGGCCTTAACGAATATGGTAGCACAGTGATTGAGGATGATGCCTGACATCAACACACACACACACACACACACACACACACACACACACACACACACAAACACACACACACACACACACACTCACTCAAACATGTGCATGTTCCCAAAGGACCACCTCTAAACACCATGAAGGTTCTAGCTCTTAATACCTTATGATGGGGTTTAAATGTCAATGTGTTTTGGAAGCGGGCAAATAAAATTCATGTTGTAACCCTCCCAGAAACCACATAAATAATTGCCTGAAACTTGACACTTCTCAGACTGGAGTCAGGTCACTTACTGTTTATCCAGAAGAGCATAGATAGAGGACTTTTGGACTTCTATGTGCTTTTTGCCATCAATTGAACATGGTGTCAGTCAGCATGCAGGCCTTCTCGCTGGACCCCATTCATGTGTAAATGACATGTGTGACAGAAGTGTGTGTGTAGGCTTTGGACTTTCATTGTTTTTGTATGAGTGATTCTCAGCATCTAGGGGGATCCTCTTTCTGTATTATTTGATGCCTACTGTGTGTTTCAGCCAGTGCCACCGCTGTTTCCCAGGCAGCCTTTTGGATAATGTCTCTTCCCCACTATGCTGTTTGTGTGTTGTGAGTGGGGTGGGGTACTAGCTAATTTTGATGGTAGCTTAAGCGAAATGCAATTAGGGAAATCTTGTGCCAAACATGCATCTGTGCCAATGTTTGCCTTCATTAGTGTGCATAATCAGGAGTTTGCTTAAACACTGCCCGACCTTTCCCGTGGAAACGTGAAGTAGAGAGAGAAAGAGGGCCCGTGTCCTGTGTGTGGCAGAACATGACAAACAAGCCCAACAGCCCGAGAGATGTTCTCTCAATTATTGTTAAGCCAAATGTGTAGAGGTGTGAATTGAAGATAATGTGCAAATGTGCACATGTGTCTGCACACATGGGTGAGTGTGCACACCCATTCCTGCCATGTATTTTAGCTCTATGGGGAAAGCATGGTTAGGGAAATATAGAACAGTTATTCTAAAAAACAAAAGCAAGAGTTGGGCAAATCAATCTTTCTCTCTCTCTCTCTCTCTCTCTCTCTCTCTCTCTCTCTCTCTCTCTCTCACACACACACACACACACACACAGAGCAAAAGGATACTGTTGTAGAATATTATTTCAAGGTGTGTTGCTTTTGTTTATATTTTGGAACATTTGTTTAATGATGCAAAGATGTGTTTGATTAGATAAAATTCACCTGCGGTCAGGAGGCTGAGTCAGCAACTAGCTGACAAGAAGTGGTGGGGAGGAGCCAGATGAAAAAGTGTTTATAAGGAGGGGTGAGGAGAAGCATGAGGGCTTTTTGGAGGACGCGAGCTACTTGCTGTTCAGCCTCTGAAGAGCAGAATTCCACCTTAACCTTTGAATCTTGAGTTCTTTAGAGGGAGAGAGGTTTAGTTAAGTTCCCTTCATAGCTTTGCGAGAGTTGGAGCTGTAGGGAACAGATTTCCCTCTGGCTGCGGCCCTTGCGGCCTAACCACTGCTGGTAGCGGCGGAGTTGCAGTTGCTGGTTCAGACAGCTGTGGCTAAAAGGTAGCAACCATTTAAAAAAAGGAACAATTGGTGCCTCATGTTGGGTGCCAATTTGTTATTGGAGGTTTTTGCTCTTTTTTGGGGGGCCCGCCATTTAGCTCCCAAATAAAACACACACGGAGGCTTATTCTTAATTATGAAATGCCTGGCCTTAGCTTATCTTAGTTTCTTGCCAGCCTCCTTAACTTATTCTGACTCCCTTTTGTCTCTGGGCTTTTCCAGTTCTCTTACTTATGTAAATCTTACTCGTACTCCGTGGTTCACTGTGTAGCTGGGTGGCTGGCCCCTGGAGTCTTCCTCCTTCTCTGGCTTAGATTCTTCCTCCTAGGTTTCTTCTGTATATCCTCTCTGCCTGCCAGTCTTGCCTGTCCTTTCTCCTGCTTTGCTATTGGCCAGTTCTTTATTAGACCATCAGGTTTTACGCAGACACAGTAACACAGCTTCACAGAGTTAAACAAATGCAACATCAACAAAAGTAACACACCTTAAAATATTCCACTACAGGAAGCTCTGGGAGGTCCTGACAGATAGGTGTACACACAGAGCCATGCACGCGCGCGCGCGCGCACACACACACACACACACACACGAAAAAAGCAGAGGAAGAACTGGAGGTCGGCACACACACACTCTCACAAACGTACCTTGCTGCCCCCCACACTCCCCAAAAAGCAAAAGAGAAAGATATGGTAGCACCATTTGGACATTTGATGGATATTGAGGGACAGTAATAATGCACAAAAAGGCTGTACTGACTTTATTTATTTTTTATTTTTTATTTTATTTATTTATTTATTTTTAATTCTTAGTAAACAATTTCATGTGATGGCCTCTATGTGTCATTGCGTCACTTTGACTTAGTAAATGGCCACTCTCATCAGCAAAATGTGCCAGAGTCGTCGCTTTTCACTCCATGGGATTTTCGGGTGGCACAGTGTGGGATGTACTTAGTGCTGGCAATTTGGTACAAGAAAATCACTGCATCTTGTTCAGTCATAACTCTTTATATATGTGATAAAAATAGAGCTGTTCATTTTCTCTTGTCATATAAAGATGAGAATGGTGTGTGGTGGACATTGTGAAGAAAGCAGAAAAATGATTGAGAAAATAACTACTATTTGCCTACCATTGAAAGGCATGTTCATATTTTAGATATTTTTTCCTTTCAAATATTTATTTTTTTCTTACTTCAGAATATAAGTATATACAACTTTGCAGCGTATACACACAGATGTACCCTTTGTACACAAACACCACAGTTACTGGATAGAGGTGATTGTGCTGTGTTAGTGTTTGTTACTGGGCTAGTGGTGACTGGAACTCATGTCTTTTTTTTTTTTCCTCTCTTTCAAATAGTAAACTTCTGATATTGGTGGAGTCTCAGCCTCAATGAGAGGCTTCTTAGAATATTGTTTATGAGGATAAAGAGCCCAGAGTGAGAGTTAGAAAGTGAGGTGTGTGGTTTTTTAAATAGATGTCCTCATGAGAATCATCATTCAAGGCACAAAGCTGAAGGGTCTGAAGCATTGGTTATAAAATAAAGATGAGGAATTTCACCTTTTCTTCTGGCCTTTGCCAAATTTCTCCCTGCTTTCTCTCACCCTTTAGGGTTTCTCTGTGTAGTTTTGCGCCTTTTCTGGAACTCACTCTGTAGCCCAGGCTGGCCTCGAACTCACAGAGATCCGCCTGGCTCTGCCTCCCGAGTGCTGGGATTAAAGGCGTGCGCCACCACCGCCCGACTCAAGCTCCATTCTTAATGAATGTAAGGGAAGCTTTAGTTTTTCGTTAGAAAGAAGTGTAAATATATTTAATAGGACTGCATATGTTTAATAATCATATATTTAATATGATTGCATGGCTGGAGGAATAATCAATACCTGTTTTTCTCTGTCAGCTCATTTCTGACCTTCAGTTGACTGGTTGTCATTGTTAAATCCTCGAGGTTGTGTGCATTTCTGGTTCCAATTTCTGCAAACCAGATCCTGCCCCGTATTGCTCTGTTCCCCATGCTAATCTGTTCTCCCTGCTGAGGGCAAGATGTTTTCCTTCCTTCTCAGCAGGGAGAACATGGGCAGGATGGGTTTCTTAGCAGGGCAGAGTGGTGGGTGGGCACAGGCAGACCTAGTGAGTCCTCAAGTGAGCCAGGCTGCACAGCCCTTGCTGCCCATCTCCTCTGTCCTGCCAGCCAGCTCCCAAAGGATGACATGGAGACTGATTATCAGTTGTGAAAGCTTGGCCTTTAGCTAGGCTTCTCTCAGCTAGCTCTTATAGCTTAAATTAACTCATATTTTTAATCTGTGTTCTGCCACATGGCATTACCTCTCTTCTATCTTGCACTTCCTGTTTCCTCTCTTGTGTCTGGTTGGCGACTCTGCCTTTCTTTTTCCCAGAGTCCGCTCTGTCTCCAGAAGTCCCACCTAACCTCTTTCTGCCTAGCTATTGGCCATTCAGCTCTTTATTAAACCAATCAGAAGGCGCCTTGAATATTCTTCAACACTTCCCCCTTTGTCTAAATAAAAACGAAAGGGTTTAACACTAACACAGTAAAACTATATAGAATAAGAGTAATTATCAGGCCGGGCTATGGTGGCACACGCCTTTAATCCCAGCACTTGGGAAGCAGAGCCAAGCGGATCTCTGTGAGTTCAAGGCCAGCCTAGTCTACAGAGTGAGATCTAGGACAGGCACCAAAACTACACAGAGAAACCCTGTCTTGAAAAACAAAAACAAAAACAAAAACAAACAAAAAAGGAACAATTACCAGGTAAGAATTACAAGTCCGTTTGTATTTGGCAATTTTGGAGAAAATAATCTATTATCTATCCTATCTTGATGAATCCAGATTCTCATGTAGGTGTCATGTTCTCTAGACTGCTTCCTGTTATCTGGGGGTGATGTGGGGATGAAGGCATCTTTAGGGACCCTGAGAAAATTGGGATAATGATCATGTCCTGGTAGAACTAGCTGCATTATTTTTTGTTTAGTCTCTGTGTGATGGGAAAGTGTAAAGCTTATCTGAAGTCCTGGCTAGAGTAGTCTGTGAGGCTGGACTCTCTCAGCTAGCAGCTTTGAAGTTGTTCTAGATGCAGATTTTTGAGGAAACTGCAACAGAGGCATTCTGAGAGGCTGGATCACCTGGGCTGTCTTTATTGGTGTCTGGTCCTTTTTTTCTGAAAACACACAAACTTGTAAAGGTAACATATATATCTGAATTAACACAAGTATGGAATGTGTGGTGTGCACAAGTCAGCTAAAGATGATTTTTTGTTCCATGTTTGAGTAGGTAAAAGGCATCTGTCAACTTCATAAGTCAGTTTCAACTGCATAACCAAACTGTCGTAAGGACTCTGTAGCCAACAAGATTTATCATGTCTCATCCAGTCTCAGAGCTGTTCCCATAGTAGATAGATCAGCATACACGTTACCTGTCCTGTAGTCTTACTTGTTTTTTATTTTTTTCTTCATGTCTGTAGCTAAGATTTTCAGGAGGTCTCCCCCAATCAAATCTGATCTTCACTAATTTTGAAGAGAACCATAATTTTTTGTTTTCTGTGGAAACAAAGGCATAACCTCTTTCCCAATGCAACATATTTTCTGACTTCCATTTTGAAGTTAAGACATTCTTAAAATATATGGGTTGGTTTAATTTAGCAGTTTCCATAATCCAGTGACTCTCAGCAGCTATTGTTTTTTTGTATATTAGCATTTAAAAAATTCAGAGTCAGTCAGGCTGGTGGCATATGCCTTTAATCCTAGCACTTGGGGAGGCAGAGCCAGGCGGATCTCTGTGAGTTCAAGGCCAGCTTGGTCTACAGAGTGAGTTCCAGGGCAGCCAGGGCTGTTAGAGAAAGCCTGTCATGAAAATCAAAACGAAAACCAAACAAAAAAAACCCCTCAAAGTCAACTAAGCACTATACAGGATCCAGATACCCTCTGTATTTCCCATCTTTACGTGGCTTATTCTTTTGTATTACTTTACTCTTTCTTTAAAGACTTTATTATTTTTAAACTATATTTTTTTTCTATGACTCTCCTATATATTGTCTTTCTTTTCTTCAGCACCTAAGCATATTCCAACATATTATATCTGTTTAGAGGTTTTCTCAGTCTGGACCTGATTTTTTGCTCATCTGCAGCCTTCTCTGACTGCATGAGCCAAGGCTAGGCTACTGCTGCTCAACTCTGGCAGCGGGCTCTCCCCCTCAGTTCCCTGAGAGCCTAGCCTCATGCTGGCGGTACCAGCAGGATCTGTGTTTACTGCCTCAGCTCTGGGAAGTTGCTGAATCCGAGATGCGGCAGACCTTTTTGCCTAGTGCCCGGTTAGCTCAGTCGGTACAACATGAGACTCTTAGTCTCAGGGTTGTGGGTTCATGCCCCAAGTTGGGCACCATATGTAACAATGTCCCACCAGCCATCTCCCAGACAGTGACATGGAGACTTATTATCAATTATGAAAGCTTGGCCTTTAGCTTAGGCTTGTCTCAGCTAGCTCTTATAACTTAAATTAACCCATATTTTAAAAATCTATGTTCTGCCCCTCTTCCATCTTGCACCTCCTGTTTCCTCTCTGTGTCTGGCTGGTGACTTTGTCTTTCTTCTTCCCAGAGCCCTCTCTGTCTCCAGAAGTCCCGTCTAACCTCTCCCTGCTTAGCTATTGGGCATTCAGCTCTTTATTAAACCAATCAGAGGGCGCCTTGACAAAGATACATCTTTACAGTGTAAAGAAATATTCCACAGCACTCTTTCTCCACTGTTAACATTCAGGCCAGTTAGAGGAGAATCAGACTGTCTGGCTCCAAGAATAGAGCACATTTGTGAGGCTCCTAATCTTCCTCACACAGTGACATTGTTGTAAAAGGAGAGAGCTGTAACAGCCCTAACTGGATGTGTATGGAGTCGCCCGTGTGTTAGTTAGGAAGGGTGATGAAGGAAGTGGGCCTTCAAAACAGAGGGGGCGAGCCAGAGATGCTGTCGATTGTAGCTGGAGTTTTTCTGCCTGGCCCACAATCAGGACAAATCTCTCTCACCCGCCAGTCCCGTAGCAGCTCAGACCCAACCAAGTAAACACACAGAGACTTATATTGCTTACAAACTGTATGGCCGTGGCAGGCTTCTTGCTAACTGTTCTTATAACTTAAATTAATCCATTTCTATAATTCTATACCTTGCCACGTGGCTCATGGCTTACCGGCATCTTCACATGCTGCTTGTCATGTCTCCCTCACTCAGCTTCCTGTTCTCTCAATTCTCCTCTCTGTTAGTCCCGCCTATACTTCCTGCCTGGCCACTGGCCAATCAGTGTTTTATTTATTGACCAATCAGAGCATTTGACATACAGACCACCCCACAGCAGTCGAGTCCATTTTCCGATTGTCTGCTGTGTTGGTCATCATCTTGCTGACACTGTTAACCCCTTATCAATGATAAAATCTTTAAAAGGAGGGCTTGGTCTGGCTTACAGTTTGTGGATTTCAAAACATGGTTATTTGACTCTTGCTTTGGGGCATGTGATGAGGCAGTACCTTCTGGTGAAGGAAGCGGCTCTTATCTTGGTTGTGGGTAGACGAGAGAGAGGAGAGATTGGAGGAGCTGGTATTTTTGATGATGTAGCTTCCTTCCATTGTGCCTCGCCTCTTATAAGTTGTGCTACTTTCCAAAGCTGGGTGTGCTGGAGGCCCTTTGGGGGCGCTCATCTAAACCACAACATTCTACCTGCTGCTCAGTTCCCATGTTGTTGTTGTTCTTCTTCATTAATTAATTAATTAATTAATTAATTAATTAATTAGTTTATCACCAGCACTTGGTATGTGAGGTGTTTCAGCTACCCCTGCCTGTGTGTACAGTGGGTGTTCAGATTCTACACCCAGTGTTGGTATTCTTCAGTACCCCTGCCTGTGTGTACAGTGAGTGTTCGGATTCTACACCCAGTGTTGGTATTCTCCACTACCCCTGCCTGTGTGTACAGTGAGTGGATGGATTCTACACCCAGTGTTGGTATTCTTTACTGTGCTAAGCATTGGCTAGGTTGGACCTGGAACTCGCACAGACTTCTCTGTTTCTGGTACTGAGTTTAAGGGAAGATACTTTGCCACCTGTGGGGTGTGACTGGTTTTTCAGGTGTTGTCTAGGTATCAAAGAGGAGAAGATGTGATCGACAGCTATGGTAGGCAATGGGGATGTCTGATGGCTGTGGTCAGCTTAAGGGAGAACAGAAAAGGCTGGTGTTTATGACGATGATTTGGGTGTACCAGGAAAGGGCAATACATAGACGGGGTTGCAGGGCCATCTGAACGATAGAGCAGGTCTTTTTAATGTGGACTGGTGGCTAAATTTTATCACTTAAATTATGTATCGCTAGCTCCTTCTGTGTGGGTGACATCATGTTACAGTCAGTGTCTTCCCAAGTGGGCTTAGTACTGTTCTCATCTCTACACTCCTTCAAAGCCAAGGAATTCCCGGAAGTGTTCTGCTTCTCATTCTGCCCCTCTTCTCTCATCCACGTAAGAGATGCTCTCAAACGTTTGTTTCAAGGTATTTTTGAAACTGTAGTTTTATATTTGTATCATCTGGACTCCTGGCATCTCCAGCTTCCTAAGTTTCTCCAGCTCCACCTTCCCTTCACCCCCTTCTCTGCTTCATCCCTCTATTTATCCTTGTGGTCACTGTCTGTGGTAGTTTAAAAGAAAATGGCCCCCAAAGGGAGTGGCACTGTTAGGAGGTGTGGCCTTCTTGGGAGAAGTGAGTCACTGTGGGGGCAGGCTTTGAGGTCTCTTTTCTCAAGCTTCACTCAGTGTAACAGTCAGTCGACTTCTTGTGACCGCTGAGTCAAGATGTAGGACTCTCAGCTCCAGCACCACATTTGCCTACATGCTGCCATGCTCCCTGCCGTGATAGTGTACTGAACCTCTGAAACTGTAAGCAAGCCACCTCAATTCAATGTTTTTATTTGTAAGAGTTGCCGTGGTCATGGTGTCTCTTCGCAGCAATGAAAACCCTAACTAGGACACTGTCTTGGTTTAGGTTTCTGTCCTGTCCTGTCAGTCTGATTTCCAGGATTTATCTTCTGTCACTTTCCATGGCGTCAAGTTCTGACTAAGTGGGGATTGGCTTAGGTGACCCCTAAGGCTCTGAAGTCTTGCTTCTTCTGGGATTGCCGTTTAAACCTCTCACTTTGCAGCTGCGGTGAGCATTTGTGAGTCATAACTCATGCATTTATGAGACTGATAAGATGCAGCCTCTGACCATCGCTCCAAAAAGAGCTCTCCAAAGCCAGCTTTTATGCCGAGAAAATGAAACGCCAGCCAGGTCATTGCTGTGGTGGCCTTAGGCCCCATCGACAAAGTCAGCTTGTGTCTTCCTGCATTTTTAATGGGAGTGAAGAGTTGCTAACTTGAGACATTCTAGAAGTGATGAGAAAGTCAAGGAGATGTGCCAGCTTGTGAGGTGGAAGAGTAGGCTAATGAGTTCTCCACTGCGGGGCCAGGGCATCACTTGACTCCACAGTCGTTCTCTTAAATTGCCCTAGGATACTTTAAGTTCTCTTTTTTCAACGGGTCTGCAACTGAATTGATTAAATTTTAAGCATCGCTTATTGTTATCCGAGTGAACTCACTTTGGGAAGAGCCCAAGTTTACAGAGGACTCAACCAATATGGTGGCCACTCTTTGGCCCTGATCACTGCCTTTGAGTCAGTTGCATGAAAGAGAATGGATCTAAGAGCCTGGGGACTGAGGGAACTTTTAGGGAGCCCGAGTGTCTGAAGGTCTTACCTCTCCTCCCCTCCGCACAAGTGAGAGATGTTGGTGAAGTGGTAGGAGACTTTGGTAACTGCCACGCCACATGGAGCGGCCAGTTAAAGACATGCCATGGACATACCAAAAACTGTGAAAGTTTGTCTTTGTCTGAGGAAATGTTGCCCATGTCGCATTGGAAAAACAATTTGTTTTTGAGACAAAACATAGGCTCTTTCAAGCTCCGGCCACCCTGGAACTTGCTGTTTATACTAGGCTAGCCTTGAACTCACAGAGATCCACCTGCCTCCTCCTCCTGAGTGCTGGGACTAAGTACATGTGCTGCCACCCCAGCTAAAATAACATTTTTAAAGATTTAGTTTTAGTAGTGTGTGTGTGTGTGTGTGTGTGTGTGTGTGTGTGTGTGTGAGAGTGTGAGTGTGAGTGTGTGTGATATGAGTACAGGTGCCTGTAGAGACCAAAAGAGGGCCAGTTGGATCTTCTGGAGCTAGAGTTAAAGGCAGTTGTGAGGCCCGGGAAGGATATTTTGAAGGCACTAAGGAACACATTGTAACCCAATGACTTTGGGGTGTGTGGGTGCTGCCAGTGCTCCGTCTCATACCACAGGCTCCCACCACTTCTTTCAGGGACCCCTTCGAAAATTTGGGAGAATGGGCAAACGTCTCAGCCTCCCTCGGCCTGACATGAAATGAGGAGGGTGAACAAACACTCAGCCCCTTCCTGCCTTTGCTTTCTGGGAGTTTATGGCACCAGATAGGAGCCAGTCCTGAGCTCGAATGATAAGGAAATTGGCACAGTGGGCGGGAGGTCCTCAAGCCGGATACATGTCAGAACCCCGAAGTTTGCTTGTGCGCTGAGTTAGACCCACATGTTTCCAATCAGGGCGCTGTGCAACATCCACTGAGACTCTCCTGGGGCTTGCCCCGGAGCTGTTGGCAGGAACCTCTGGTGACTGGGCGTTTGGGCTGACAGGAAACATGTTAATCCTGGAGACTCTGGCCTTGGTGTCAGCTCAGAGTTGCTGCTCTGGAGACCCTGTATGGTGGGTGCCAGACGCCAATGGCTACTATCTAGGGAGGCTGCAGAGGCCAGTGCATGCCAGGACTAGAGAGTCAGCCCGGGCTCTGCTCCAGGGCCTGTTGCAATGGCCCGGCGCTTCCAGATCTTTCTCAGTTTTCAAGACAAGTCGGAAATACTAATTTTTATGTGAAGTCTTATTTTTAAATGTTGGATGAAAAAGGAAATAACATTTTTAAGCAGTCCACAGTCCAAACAAAGTATGTCTGCAGGCCACACACACCCTCAGGCCACCCAGAGGCGTTCTCTGAGTGTGCAAACCACAGTATTTCTTATACATGTTGTGTTTTTTTTTTTTTTAAAGATTTTATATTATGGATATATTATAGATAATTTCAAATATTTGTCAGCCAAAAGAATAACACAGTAGAGTCTCATACAAACTCTTGTGACCTTTCACTCACTTCAAGGATTATCAGCATGGGGTCATGTAGCACGAATCTTAGAAGGTCTTATTAATAAAAACAAACCTGGAGCCAGGTATTGGGGTCAACGCTGGAAGATCAGAGAAGCAGAACAAGCCACAGCTTCCTCACCTCGCCAGTTCCTCAGCTGATCCTGTTTCCTCAAACTGGATGCCTCTGTGTCCTCACCCAAATGAATCTCAGCTGAAGTGCTACTAGAAGCCTGAAAGCTTAACTGACTCTAGTTCCTGGTCCTTATATACCTTTTTGCTTCCTGCCATCACTTCCTGGGATTAAAGGCTCTTGTTACCATGCCTAGCTGTTTCCAGTGTGGCTTTGAACTCACAGAGATCCAGGTGGATCTTTGTTTTAGGAATGCTAGGATTAAAGGTGTGTGTGCCACCATTTTCTGGCCTCTATGTCTGTCTAGTGGCTGTTCTGTTCTCTGACCCCAGATCAGTTTATTAGGGTGTATGATATATTGGGGAACACAATACCACCACAGGGTCAGTCTGTTTTTACTCAGTTTCTGTATTTGTCCCCACATATACACAAATGTACACACACATATATCATGCATAGACTCGTATAGATGCACACACGTATACACACAAACTATACATGTGCACATACATGGAGATGCATACATACTGTGCTCATGTACACACACACACACACACACACACACACACACACACACACACACACACTGGATTGTTTAGAATTGCATCACAGACACCTTCATCTTATCTGCTGGTATGTTGGGCTATTTCATTAAAAGATAACATGAAGAGTTATATTGACTCTAATTCTTTGTTACTAAGTATCCAGCCAGTTTTCAAGTTTACTTGTCTTACAATTAAGTACTTTATTACTTTATTGTGTATGTGTATGTGTGTGAGCAGGCATACACTACAGCGAGTTCAGATGACAACTTATGGCAGCTGTTTCTCTCTTCCTATCACGAGATCGAAAGGTCCTCAGACTTGGTGGCAACTGCCTTCATCAGCAGGGTCATCTTGCCGTCCCTTGTCTCATACTTTTACATTTTTAGAATCACAACCTGGACAACTTAAATCGTGTCTTAGCCATTTGGCTTCTATAACAAGACCGTGTAAAGGGTGGTTTGAAATTGCTGGTTTAGAATTGCTGGGCGTTGGTGGCACTTTTAATCCCAGCACTCTGGAGGCAGAGGCAGGAGGATCTCTGAGTTCGAGGCCAGCCTGGGCTACAGAGTGAGTTCCAGGACAGCCAGGGCTACATAGAGACACTCTGTCTCAGAAAAACACAGCAGCAACAACAACAACAACAAAACCAGCCAAAAAGGGGAAACAATCTGTATTTGTAGAAGTTGGGGTGAAGGCAGATTTGGTGTCTGGCGGGGGCCTGCTTCAGATGGCTATTTGCTCACGTGGCTAAGGGATAAGGGGCCTCTCTCTAAGATCCCTTTGCAAGGACATCAGTCACCTAAGCTCCCATTTCAAATACTGTTGCCTTAGAACTCCAGGTCTTGCTCCTGGAGTTCTGATGGTAGACCCTTAATCAGCATGCAGCAATAGAAAGAGTGGGACTTGGTCAGTGAGTGCTCTGCCCCATGAATATGCTGATTGCTGTCTTGGGAGTGGCTTTTTGTTAGCAGGGGTGAGTTAGGCCCCCTCCCCAGCCTTCAGGTTCCTATACCAGGGGATGAAATGACCAGATGCTAGCCAGCCCTTGACGTTGGTCTCTGCAGCTCCCAGAACTGTAAGGAATTTTTACTTTTTTTTAATTTGTTTTTCTTTCACATGTTACATCAGATCTCAGTTTCCCTTCCCTCCACTCCTTCCAGCCCCTCTTAAGTGATACTTTTAATACTTTTATTTTAGTGAAAAGCCCAAGTCGCTTTCTTTGTAAAGTCTCCCACAGTCTTAATTTTGCTGATTGCATCATCCCTGCTGCTGTTCGAAATTCATGGGATAATTGAATATCTTCCGTTTCATAGCTAAGCAGGTCCTTCCTCTGTCCAGTTTTGCTGTGTTTTCTTTCCGCTCCCTCTGCATGCAGTTCATTATTTCACACGTTGGCTTCTCACTCAGTTTTCCTCCTTGGTAGCTGTTAAATACGCGTCTAATAGACCTTTTCATTTTGAAGTGGAAATGTACCGAGGGGCGACCGCATTTCCTCACGTGGGGTCTTGACGGCCCACGCCTGGCCTTTGGGATCCATCCTGACGCTATTGGCAGCTGAGAATCCTTCATGAAGCTCTTCTCTGCTTTGTGAAGTGATTGTTTTCTCTTCTATTTATAGCTTTCCTGATTCTTGGCAGCATATGCGAAGCCTGAAGATTAATTTTGGATTGGATTTGGAATATTTTGGATTTGAAACCAAGGCACACTGTGGCACTCTAATTAAAAATGTTAAATGTGTGACTTCGCCAGCTCAAATGAAGAAATTGTTGAACTACAAACAGTAGCAAATTGCAGAAAGGATTCACTCTGGGTTTTGCCAGAGGTTATTTGGAAAGCTTAGCATTAATTATTTTGACATCCTAAAGTCCCCTTTAAGGATGGAGGAGCCGAGAAAAAAAAATGAGGAAGTTTTATTATCGCATAAGTGTTCTTCCTTAAAAGCTTGCATGCAGTTAAAGTAATAGCTCACTCTGTTGTTGGTCCCTTTAACAAAATATAAATAACGGAGTTTGCATTTTCCTAGTGAGAATTTCAAAATTAGACAGGAAGCTTGGCTAAAGTTTTCACTAGCGCTTAGACCCCCCATGAAAACGTCGAGACCGGATATCTGAGGACTGAGTAATGTTTGAACCGAGGCTCGGATTCTCTTCTTTGGGTTGTTTTGCTTTGAGCCAGTCTTGCGCAGTGCAGCCTGACTTCAGACTTGAAATGTAGCCGAAGCTAAGGCTGTCCGTGATCTCCTGCTCCTCCGAGCTGGGATTCCAGGTGTGCACTACCACACCTGCATCTCTTCTGGTCTTCGTGTGTGGTTTATTCATTAATTCCAAGAAGACAAACAGTGGCTGAAACAGTGCTGATAACACGACTCCTAATAAAATGCTGTGTGTGTGTGTGTGTGTGTGTGTATACAAGTGTGTATACACATACACCTGTGTGTGCATGCATATGGAGGTAACGGATCGGAGTTGAGTGTCTTCCCCAGTTGCATTCCATGTTAGTATTTGAGAAAGTCTCTCATTGAACCTGGCCAGTAAGCCCTGGGGTCCTCCTGTCTCTGCCTACCCAGTGTGGGGTCACAAGTGCACACCAATGCCCGTTTTTTTGCTTGTTTGTTGTTTATATGGGTGTTGGGGTTCAGCATTCAGTCGCTTTAATAGGACTTCGTGCTGGTGTGTTTAGCACTTAACTGACTGAGCTGTCTCTCCAGGCCCCTAAGATGTCATCTGAAGCTAAAATCTTGCAATACAACTGCCTGGGAGGCCATGGGGGGTATCAACACACAAGGACACATCTGCGTAATTGGAAGATGAGCTGATCTGTGGTTATAAGCAGGCAGTGATGGAGTCACTCACACGGTGACAGTGTCCAAATGTGCTGGCTTCTTCCATGCTGTCTCATGGCTGACTGCTCCCCAGAACGAGGCAGAATGCGCACGCCCTTGAGATTGGCTCCTCTTACCTGTGGCCTTTAGTAAGAAAATACATTCTTGCCAGACTTCGTCGGTAGGTAAGCTTGTTGAATGCTGAGGTGTTCAGGTTAGTTGCTATGGGGATTTTTTTTTTTCCTGGCAAAGAGGAAGAATACAAGTACCACTTAAAAACGGAGAGCCAGCGAATTGCAGAATGTGTTATTTTAGTCTTAGTCCTGTTCTGTCTTTCCACCAGGACCCCAGTCTCAGTGCAGCCTGAAGTCAGGCCAAGCAGAGAGCCGCTGAGAGGTCTAGTACAGGACAGTGATGTGGCACTCTGGGCGGTGTGCTCCAGTTGTTCTTTAAAGTGCAAGGATCCTGCTGAGTTGCTTTCTGAGGACTGGGGTAGGTGGGGGTGAGGGCAAGGCAAGCTGAGCTACAGCATGAGTTTCTTCTTCTCCTTTCCCATCCCTCTTCCACTGCTGCCTGCCTACCTGCCTTCCGCCCTGTTTCTAGAGCCCTGGTCAACAAGCTACCCAAATCTGAATCATCTTAAGTCACCACAGGTTCTGCTCTGGTTCCTTGTGTTTCCTTTGCTTATGAATTTAATCCCTGACACACTTGTATTCAGGATTTCCAATGAAATATTTAGAGGAAAAAGAAAAAAAAGGTAATCATTTTCATTTCCTGGGAAATGTAAAGCTATTGTAGAGGAAGGCTATGGGGTATGATTACAGAATGATCTCATTGGGCTTTCTCCTGTTGGGAAGAAGAAGACAGTCTGTGTTGTGTTCCGTCCGTGTGGTCCCCCCCCCCCCCCCTATTTTAAACGGCATAACCTCAATTGCTTTGGCCAATGGGCAAAATCCAACTTCAGGGTAATGTATGGGTTGTATTCTGTGGCCTCTGCCAACCCTTCTGAGGGAATGATATTCATGGCTGTGCTTATAGACAATGGGAAGCCTGGAGGCTTGATTGGTTGTTTCTGGATTGATCCTCAGATCAGTGAAATGATGTATATTGGGAATATAAACTGACTTAGAAAATGTTTCCTGAGAACCTATTATGTTCCAGATACTAAGACAAATGCTAGAGCCATAGAAATGTGTGAGCCATGGGCTCTGCTTACTAGGGGCTTCTTACAGGCCACTGTGTGTAACAGAAACATCCGTCCATATATGGCCACAGGGCCATAAGGACACAAGAAGCATGCACAAGGCACTGAGTGGAAGAGCCCTACTTTTAGGAGCTGTGAGGGAGATCTTTTTCTCCTGGACTATTTGTAGTGCTTAGAGACTAGTTCTGGAATTCTCAAACTTGGTCTGAAGGCCACATTCTCCTGGATTCCTCTGTTTGTAAGGTCCTTGAAGTAAGAATGCCTTTTACATTTTTCAAGTGGTTAGGAGAAAAGGAAAACCAGAAGAGTAATACAGCCCTGCACGACATCCAGGAGTCTGAGTCAGTGACAGACCACACACATGCCTGGGGCTCCTAGTGAGAGCTGAGCACCTGGTTGTGCTGTGGCTGGCTTAGTCATGAGGAACATTCTGAAATGTCTTTGCCATGAGGAAGTCACATAACAGTGTATCTCTCAGAACACACTCCTCTTGTTAAGCAACACAGGACTGTCATGGTCAGTGTCATGTGAATATCATATGACATTTGAATTTCACTGTTCATGACTAAGGTCTTATCAGAACAAAGCCATGCTTGCTCACTCGCTTATTATCTACAGTTGTCGACACGGCAGAGGTGAGTAGTTGCAACATAGAGGGATGACCACCCCCCCAAAGTCTGAAATACTAGTTATCTGGCACTTTCTCAGGAAAGTTTGCCTGTTCTGGACCATTTATGACTTACGTTAGTGTTGTTTTCTTGACCTCTATTCTGACTCTGCTAACTGCTATCATTCACAGTCCACCCATTGTCCATCTCTCATCTACCACCCATTGTCCATCTGTCCATTGTCCATCTGTCATCTACCACACACTGGTTCCCACCATACATGCAAACTCAGCTTCCGTTACCCTCCAGCACCCTCATCAGCTGCCTGTAGCGTGGGCTGCAGGCATCCCTGCAGGGGATTGAGCCTCCTACAGTGGCTTGAGTGCAGGTGTGGGTATTCAGCAAGGCCCTTTAAGGGCTACTCATGGTCTCTCCATTGCACTTTGAGAAGAGGAACCCCATTCATTAATCTGCGAGAGAGCACTCTACCAGCAACTTTATTTTTAAATGGCCCTCTGATTAGCAGATTTGCTGCAGCTGGGATCCTTTTATTTATGGTGGCCTATAGAAAAGCAGACAGTATAGGGCTAGTGCTTTTCATCCATCCCTAGGCACTGGGATGGTGCAAAGCTCACCATGGACTTAAGTCAGTGGGCTAGCACGTGCATTTTTTTGGGTCATTGTAACACTGACACCTCACGCATTATGGCAGACATAATGGAGAGACCTTAAGTCAACAAAGAAGGCCCCAAGCAGCTGAGTGTTGGGCATGGGTCACTTTTGCTCATGGTAGCTCTTTCTTGGAACTGAACCCCACTCCTCTCTCCTGAAGCAGAACGCCTCAGCAGAGCTACAGGAAGAGGCTTTTCTGCCTGTGGTTCCTCTGCTTGCTGTGCGGTTTCCAGGGCACTTCCTCTGGTTGCCCCAAGCAACTGGTTTCCTCCAGACCAGAAAGCTGTCTTTGGAAGAACTCCGAGATTGTGATCTGAAGGCTGGCAGCTCCAGCTGCCGCTTCGTTTTCAGTCACCGAGTCGGAAGTGATCCACATGCTGGTGGTAGAGAGAAAAATCTGCCACATCCACCCTGGGATTATTCAGTGTTTGGAAAAGGGGGAAGAAAGATTAAACAGAGAAACATATGAGGGCATTAGGCAAGGATGAGATGCCCAAGGTAGTTTTAGAGGACTTAATCGGAGAAAGCTTAGAGCCTGGCAACATTTTTACCCAAAATGTGTGATGAAGTGTGGTACTGCTTACATGGTAAAACTCTGCTGCATATCCCTGCAAAAGAGCCCAACAGTAAAACCCGTGAAAGACACCCCCAGACAAACCAAACCTTGTGAGTGAGAGCTGTGGTTGCCGGGCCAGAATTCCCAGGGGTTTGAAGGCTAATATGGCACTTGTTGGCCTGGGTGAAGATCGGGAAATGGCTGGAGTTAGGGGGCTCTGGATGCTGGGAAGATCTCCCTTCCATCCCTGTTTTCCAGGTTTCAGTTGTTTTCACTGAGGCCAGCATGAACCAGCAGTTCAAAGCTGAACACATTTGTGCTTAAAAACCAAGATCTGGGTTAGCCAGATGGCTCAGCAGATAAAGACACTTGCCACACAGCCAGACAACCTGAGTGTGATCCCTGTGATCCACGTGGTGAAGGAGGACCGATTCCTGGGAGCTGTCCTCTGACCACACATTAGCAACTTGGCTTATGAAACATAAATAACTTGTAATAAAAGTTTTTTTTTTTAAGAGCACGATTCTGGGTAGTTCTATGATTAGTTTATATGGATCATCAGCCATCTTCACTAGTCACCGTGTCTAGGGGTTTGATGTTCAGGATTGACTCCTGTTGGGCGTTCACCCGTCTTGTGGTTAGGGTTAGTGGAAGACGACGGTATGGAAGTACTGTAGGGGAGAAAAGTGATCGCAAACAAAGGTGGCCAAGTCTGGTTCCCATTGCCAACCTGTGCAAATTCACCCTCAGAGAACTGGAGGTCCTGTTCTGTAGGCCCATTCGTAACGAGAAAACACAGCAGCAAGCTACCTCACGTTGTAGGTGTGAAGGCGGTGTGCTGTCCCAGGAGACGACAGAATGGCATTTCTTTAAAAAACAGTTACTGCCTAATTTGGTGGTCATGAATCCACGATGCCTGTGAGAAAGGTGAGCCTTAGGTGGATGGTCTGATTCTTTAGGTTTGGCATGGGGCAGGACAATTTTAGCCTTTGCACTTCCTGTCTGGTGCCCTTGGGCTGGAAGCCTCATGGTCCTAGTTCAACCACTCCAGTGACACCAGAGAGAACCCTGGGGAAGGTGGTGGATTCTTTGAGCCTGCTTTTCAATCTTGCTCCCATTTTCAAATGAGTCACAGCTACGATTACATGCATTCCCATGCATACTGTGTGATGTGTACATATCGGTACACGTGCACCTGCATATGTGTGTGTATATTTACAGACCAAAATTAGCATACTTCCATGCATTAATTTATTACCCATCTTTCCATCCATCAATCCCTCCCTTCTCCCCTCCCCTATCTGACAGTATTCATCCAAGAGGAGCCATTTGAATTTGTGACCTTATGATCTGCCACTCTCCTAATAATGGTGGAAAAAGCAGGTCTTGGTAAGGTATCTTTTTTTTTTTTTTTTGTTTTTGGATTTTATTTTATTTTTTTGAGATACGGTTTCTCTTTGCAACAGCCCTGGTTGTCCTGGAACTTGTTCTGAAGACCAGGCTGAACTTGAACTCAGAGAGATCCTTCTGCCTCTGCCTCCTGAGTTCTAGGATGAAAGGCATGTATCACCACCGCCTGTAAAGTGTCTTCTTTAGCAAAGTGAGTTATCTGTCATTAACTGCCTCACTTGCTGGGCTGTTGAGCTGTTGAACAGAGCAGTGATTTTTAGACAGGATTTCATGGCTACAGATGAAATTCAGACTTTCCTATTTGGAGAGGGGGAACAATTGTGGAAAGCCGTTTTCTCCATGGTAGTTTTCCCCAGATTTTATTAACTCTTCTTCAGGTGTGCAGTGCACCACGCATCCCGAGGCTGTGCGCTGCATGTGATGCATGGCCTGATGGGTAAAGTGATCATCAATACTGCAGTCTCCCCCACACTCCCAGTCCTTATTCCCACAAACGGTCACATTTTATTCCCACCTACCTCAAGAGAACAAATGGGTCTGGTGTTTCTGAAATCGTATTTTCTTATTTTATACTTTACTTATCTCTGCATGTGGAAACAATGGCATTTGGCTTTGCTTTTTCAAATATTATTTTCATTTTTAAAGGATCCCCATATGTAGCCTAGGCTGGCTCAAACTCTGATCTTCCTGCCTCCTCTCCCCAAATGCTAACAAGATTAGGTAAGCGATGCTGAGGCAAGAGCAAACATGCCAAGTTTGTTTTAAGACCGTGTATGAGCGGACTCACCAGTTTATTAAGTTTGCTGAGTCTGGCTTTATTTTCCCAAACATTTGAAGGGCTATGGGGTTAAGATTCACTTCCCTCATGTATTTTCAGTTATCAGTTTCATTTGGATCACAGTGTTGCAATCCACTGCACTGTAGATGGACCCATGGGCTGGTACGGCATTTGGCCACTGTGAACCATGCTGCGGTTGTCTTTGAGGACGCGCCCATGCTCTGGTGC
>CABHPR010141433.1:7098-49074 GCA_902168415.1 Peromyscus melanophrys
GAAGGAAGGAAGGAAGGAAGGAAGGAAGGAAGGAAGGAAGGAAGGAATATTCATAAGATCACTGGAGAAAATTTAATCCAAAGTGGATATTATATTATATCAAGAAATTTTTATTAATTCTGTTATCTATGATAATAACATTGCAGTTGTAGTTTTATTAAAAATCTTTATCTATTCAACACTTTGGGGTATAGGATAAATGTCTCCTGCCTGAGATCTGAGATAGCTTTAAGGTGTCTCATTAGCAATAAATGCCAGGAAGGGAAGACAGATGAACAACAATTATAAAATAGTAATAATTAATGTTGAATGATGAGCGGGCCACCCTCTCTTCTTTTGTAGTATGAACTCTCCTATACTAAAAATGTTTTGGTTTTGTTTTGTTTCAAACGAGCTCCAAGAGGGCAAGAATTTCACTGGACCTCTGTCGCTGCTCTATCACAAACACCTGAAACAGTCTCTGGCATAGAACAACCTCAGGAAATATTCAGGCTCTTCAGTCCCAATCAAGATAGATTATTCCAACCAAAGCCTCAAGAAACCATAGTACATGCCTTTCTCCCATGTGCATACACACACGCTTGATAGTGCAAGGGCTTTGTGTATCACCAAAATGTCTTTTTATTAGCTGTTTCCAAACCAATGCAGTTCCACCCCAGGTCATGATAGCCCATTGATGGCTCTACCAACATTGGGATTAGGAGTTGAGAGAATATCAGACCCTCCTGGAGCTACACTGAGATTGTTCCTGTCAACAACCATCCAATGACTTACCTAACCAAAGAAAGCCATTAGCAGGCCAATTAGCTGGTTCTGAGTCACAAGAAAGTCTCCTTTTGTGACAAAAACAGCATGGATAATGAGAGTGATTCTGGCATCCCCCATCTAAGCCTATTTGAGACCGCAGGGAACAGTCAGGGGAAGAAGAAATGTGAACTGCTTTTTCAGATTCCTGTGGAGTTCAACACAAGAGTAAGGAGTTATTATAGTCTGCTTTTAAAGACCCATCAAAATACAGCATGCAATGCGTTTTTTATTATCAAGGTAGTCAGGACCTTAAGGCCCTGAATGGCACTTAGAAATTGCTAACCTGGGTCCAGCAAATTACCAGAAACACATTGAGTGCCTCCGGCTCCAAGGGCAGCATAGAAGCTGTGACCAGGTCTAACTTAGTTCACTCTAGCTTTCCAGTAAAGGAGGGAGACTGCCATGACCATGGGCCATGATGGGCAGCCCAAACAGGAGCCCCAGGATCATCTCTCCCTAGCTCTGCCATCCCTGTTGTGACTCTTAATGTCCCTGAACCGCAGTCTGCTCCTTTGTAAAATCAGATTAGAGGATTCTTGCGCCTCCCAATGTGGTTCAATATGCACAGACTCGACTCAGTATGAGATTCATTAACACATGATCGGCCAAAGACACAAGTGCCGGACAAGAAAGCCAGACACCCGCCAAAGAAATGAGCTAGCCCTCAGAACTTTCCAAGAAGAGACTTTCTGCCTGGTAGACTGATGTGCTCAGGAAAGGTTTCATACAGAGACATCCTGAGCTCATGGGGAGAATCAAGAGATGCAGTTAGGCAAATAGGAGCTAGCTGGCCTGGAGGCTTTGTGTATGTTGTGGGTTGTATTTTCATTCCTCTAGATCTTTATGAATGAAACATCATTCAGGTTTCATTCCTCCATTTGGAGAAATCAAGGTATAGAATGGGACTTACTCTGTTTTCCCACTCAACAGTCCCTTTCACTCCTGCATTCAGTTAGACAACCCATGGAAAGTCATAGGTCCAGTTTAAGAAACTGGGCGGGGAGAGAGTCAGGCAGTTCACCCAAGCGCACACACTAGGCAGCAGAGCCAGGATCTGAAACCTGGATCGCCTTGATCCAGAGGTAAAACTTTTTTAAAAGATTATTTTTATTTTATGTATGTGAGTGTTTTGCCTGCATGTATGCGTATGAACTATGTGTGTGCCTAGGGCTAGCAGAGGTCTGAAGAGGGCATCAGATCCCCTAGAACTGGAGTTGCAGATGCTTGTGAGCCACTGTGTGGGGACTAGGAACCAAACTCTGGTCCTCTGAAAGAACAGCAAGTGCTCTTAACCTCTTAATCTCTGGTACCTCTCAAGCCCCCAGAGATATAACTCTTAACCATGATGCTTTGCAAGAGAGAAAGCCGAAAGACAGAAGAAAGTTCAAAATGTACTTAAGAGTTTATGGAAGAGCCCTTGGTCCATTCTGGCTACCGGTAGAGACTACTGCAGACTTATACTCTAGAGACTGGTCTCGGGCCTGGAGGCTGGCAAGCCTAAGGTAGGGTACAAACAGATTCTGAGTCTGGAGAGGATCTTCATCTTAGTTTATAGATGGCCATTATGGTAGTTTGAATGCAACTGGCTTCCATAATCTCACAGGGAGTGGCACTATCTGGAGGTGTGGCTTTGTTGGAGTGGGTGTGGCCTTGTTGGAGGAAGTGTGTCACTGTGCGGGCAGGCTTTGAGGTTTCCTATGCTCAGGATACCACCCAGTGTTGGAGTTGACTTCCTGCTGCCTGCAAGCCAAGATGTAACCAGCACCAGGTCTGCCTACATGCTGCCATGCTCCCTGCCATGGTGATAATGGACTGACCCTCTAAAATTGTAAGCAAGCCACCCCAGTTAAATGTTTTCTTTATAAGAGTTGCCATGGTCATGGTGTTTCTTCTCAGCCATAGAAAATCCTAACTAAGACAACCACCTTCCTCACCGTGCCCTCACCTGGTGGAAAGGGAAGTGAGCTTTCTTACAAAGGCACTAAATGCTAAAGGTATCACCCGCCCCCCCCCAAGAACTCTCACCTGGGGACTTGAGGGGATACCAACATTCAAGCCAGAACGGTCTAGCTGGAGCAGAGCTAACAGGAAGAAACAACGAGATGAACTAGGAAGATAGGTTAGGGCTTCGAATGACCTCAAATGTCATACTACCAGCCAGAGACACTGACCCATAGGGTCAAGGAAAAACAACCATGAGTTTCCAATGAGGGAAAGAGTGGGAACTGTCAGCTCTGTCCCTTCCCTGTGCCCCGGTGCCTGTTACACATGATACAGAACAAAAACGACCGCCGTTGCAAGCACACAGAAGAACCCAAACATTTTGAAGTAAAATTTAGCAACTGAAAATAAAGTTGCCTCAGGATTCCAGGACTTTGGTAGCTCAGCAAATGGATTTTACAAATGGTTTCCCTCCAAGACAGCTTAGTGTTAGTATTTAAACTATCCTCCCTGATAACCATTCAAAATGAAGTTGAGATAAGCTGTCCCAATGTCCTCAGGGGATGGAGCTCTGTTGTCCCGCCTTTCTCGACTTCTCATTAACCACTTGGCAGTATAACAAGAATACCCACATTACGATCTTAACCACTGGCCATTATACAATGATATACTAGTATATAATCTTTGAGATATGCGTCCATTGGATAAAAGCATAGTCCTAGTAGAGAAGAACAGCTGTGCCACTTGCCAGAGTGGTATTCCATCCATCAACATACTCAGGGGCATGCTGCCCACCCTAGGTACCTTGCTCCATGTGGTACCCACACTTACGTTTCTCCAGCTTCACCCATGCCCTAACCTAGACTTTCTGGCGGAGAACCTCTCAAGTTCAGCTTATCAATGGCATGCCACACGCCTACTGAGAAGTTATATTTTCACCAGTTCAGAGGCGGTGTTATTAGCAGGGATGGAGGAGCATCTTTGCAGGCCATATCCATTGATATTATGCAATCTATATGGCTCTGCTGTAAGGTCACCAGGCAAGCTCAGGTCTCAGCTGCAGAGGCAAATGGCCACCACTTAACCACACTGATGCACTGAATCCTCAGCCCAGAAACCCCAAGGGGTCCCAAAATAAAGTACAAAAGACCCAGAAAAGCCAACACATTATTTAGGAGAAAATAAACTGGGAGAATTGACACAGCCCAACTTAAAATTTTATTACAGGAATTAAGATAAACTATAGCAATTAAGATAGTATGGAACCGGAAAATTGACGAGTCAAGAAATATCTCAGAAGCACACCCACTCCAATATAATCCCTCAATCTTGGACAAAGGAGAAAAGGCAACTCAATGGGGAGAAAATGATGGTTTTACCTCACACCTTTCACAAAAATTAGCTAACAACAGAGCACAGAAATAAGTTAGAATTCAGAACTATACGACTTCCAGAGGCCAGCACAGGAAAAAGATCTAGTTCCTCTTGGATTCAATGATAATTTCTTAGATGCAGTATCAAAGGCACAATCCATGAAAGCCAGAATTGGGCTGGATTTCACTGGAATTAATAATTTCTGATCTATAAAAGTCCATCTTCAGGGGCTTGGAGAGATGGCTCAGTGGTTAAAAGCACTTGCTCTTGCTGTGGGCTAGGGTTTGGTTCCCAGCATCCACCTGGTGACTCACAGCCATCTATACCTCCAGTGCCAAGGGATCCAACACCCTCTTCTGACCTCTACAGGCACCAGGCATGTATGTGGTACACAGACATACATGCAGGCAAAACACTCATACCCATAAAATGAAATAAGTAACTCTAAAAAAAAATTCAAGAGACCGTATTGAGGAGAGCTACAAACATGACTCACTGGTTAAGAGCAGCCTACTGGAGTTTGGTCCCCAGTAGCAGTGTCAAGAGACTCACAACCTCCTGTAACTCGAGCTCCAGGGGACCCAATACCCTCTCCTGACCTTCACCAACACCCACATGTGAGCACGCACGCATGCACACACACACACACACAAAGAATAAAATAATATTTAAGGGCCATGTTAAGACAATGAAAACTCAAGCCAAAAACTTTACAAAGTACATATCTGATGTTATCCAAAAGAACTCTCTAAAAGCAATAATAAGAAAATTCAAATTCTTTAAATGGGCAAAAGATCAGAATAGACACCTCACCAAAGAAGAAACATGTGTGGACCATCAGTATATGAACAACAACATACGTCATTGGGAACTCGAAATTAAAAAAGGAATGAGATACCACTATACATCTATTAGAAGAGCTAAAATTCTCCCTGGGCAGTGGTGGCGCACACCTTTAATCCCAGCACTCGGGAGGCAGAGGCAGGCGGATCTCTGTGAGTTCGAGGCCAGCCTGGTCTACAAAGCGAGTTCCAGGAAAGGTGCAAAGCTACACAGAGAAACCCTGTCTTGAAAAAACCAAAAAATAAAATAAAATAAAATAAAATAAAAAGAAGAAGAAGAAAAGCTAAAATTCTCAACACTAACAAAGGCTGAGGAGTATGGAGCATGGGGAACTCCCATTCATTACTTAAGGAGGCTGCAAAATGGTACTGACACTTTAGAACACAGCCTGGTAGTTCCTTATAGTCTGACCTTATGAGCCAGCAGCTAGACTCACACACACACACACACACACACACACACACACACACACACACACACACAACTAAATCCAAATATTAAAGCAACTAAGGTGTCCTCTGTCTTTAGTAGATGAATGGATAAACTGTGGAGAAAACACAGTATTTAGCAACAATAAGTAATGGGCTATTGAGCCACAAAAAGACAAGGGGGAGCTTAAGTGAATATTGTTCAAAGAGAAAAGTCAGCCTGACTATGTATGTATTGCATGTCTTCAGCTAAATGGCATTCCAGTTGGCGTGGGCAGTAGTGAAGGCAACTCCCTTCCAGCTGGCATCCTAGAAAAGACAAAGCTATGGTAAAATTAAATGCTCTGTGGGCTTGGCATGGTGGCACCTACTTTTAATCCCAGCACTCAAGAGGCAGAGGCAGGCAGATCTCTGTGAGTTCGAGACCAGCCTGGTCTACAAAGAGAATCCCAGGACGCCAGGGCTGTTAAAGAAACTTTTGTTTCAAAAAAACCAAAATACAAATAAATAAGTGCTCAGTGGTTACCAGGATTAGGGAAGAGTAGGAAAGATGGATGGAATGGTGCACGCAAGGGATTTGGGGGACAAGAACACTGTTCTGACACTGTCATGGTGAAGACGTTATACATTTGTCGAAAACCATATAATTTACAACTTGATGTTGTAAACTATGAGCCTTCTTTAATAATAATGTTATCAATAATTCAACAATTATCATAAGAAAGAATAGACTGTGGAGGAATTTCAATACTCTGCTCATGTTTGGAGCACTGCCCTGACTTCCTGATCATGTACTATATATATGTTAAAAAAAATGTATTTCTTTGACATCTGTCTACATGGCCGGGCGGTATCTGCATCCAATTACAGAAGCCCACATTCATTTGTCTGAGGTTGTTCTGTGTGCTCTATTCAGGTCATCCACCTATGCCTTCGCAGAAATGAGTTTCACCAGAGCTCTGAGTAGACAGATTGATTTATACTATGACTTACCCAGATCATGTGACCGGCTTCTCAATGTCACCTAGAAAAAAAAATATATCGGTCCCTCATGGACCTTCCTCAATCGAGTCCAAATTGCTTAGCGTGTTACTTGGGAGCATATGGATATGGGTGTTTTCATAATGGGCTCCCTCAGGCCCTAAGTAGGTTCCAGTTACAGAAAGCCAAGGTGGTAACAGCAGGCTTTAGCTTGCCTCCCTCTGATGGAGTCCCCTTTGAGTGTCCCAGCTAGCCAAGGTCCCTACAGGCAACAAATGCCTAACAATGACATGGCTAGGGTGCTATGGATACAAGATTTAAAGGGCCAGGCACTATTAATTAAGACCCTCAACTTACTGCTTAGTCAAGGCAGAATTAAGACAGGGGAAGAACCTTAGTTACCCCTACAAGCCCTTGACTTCACAGCAGGGAAGAGGTCAGAACGCTTTTAGAGACTCTTACAGTGATGGCCAAGTTACTACAGAAATCAGTCACCCTGAATTCGCACTCAGGCCTCCCTCCACACCAGCTTTTCTGAAGCTGGATCCAATTTCTTCGGGTATGTTCATGGGACAAAGCTTCACTGACATCATGGGATTCCCATGATAAAAACTGGGGGCTGCAGGAGTCTAGTTGAAGTAACTGAGTACCTTTGGCTATGTGTCGTTGTTACCAGGACCCACCTTGGGAGGACAAAACAACCATCTTTGCCTAAATTGTCACATCAGCCAAGATGAGGCTGGAGGAGTTCCTTTGATTAATAAGAGACAAAGGGTACCCCATGCTCTGAAGCTGCCCTCTCCTGGTGTGCTGTCTGGGAACAGGGTGGGGAAACGGGACAGTGCTGAGTCTTTATTGAGTTTCTCTCCAGTACATCAACTTCATTTTCAGAATGACATCACTCCTGCCTGTGCCCGGCCCAGAGTTCTCAAGTTGTGGCAAGTCTCTGGAAAGATAAAGTCTACCTTTCAGATGAAAATCATCTGTAGTGGCTTTCCCAGTATCGGTACCAGAGAAGTAAACCTGACACATAACCCCACGGTCTACGCTCGGCACACTGAACCATAAGCCTTTTGACCCAACTCTTGCTCTGTTGTATCCAGGAGGATGCTACCCACCAAGGGTGCCCCCTCCAAAATAAAAAAAAAAAATTAAATTAAATTAAAAAACACCTCTTCCAGTTATCAGGATAATATGTTATTTTTAGACTAAAGTGTTCAGCTAATGAAAAAGTAGAACATTGAAAAATTAAGGCAGTGTCCCTCTGTCTTATATATCAAGGTCATAGAGGCCTTCAAGCTTCTGGAATTTTCTGCAAACTATTGCCTCAGAGCTGGAAGAATCACAATTTCTATTGAAATAATACCACTGGCTATAATAGATCAGAGGCTCAACATGGCCATGGCAAGCTGCCCCGACCTTCTCTCTTTCTGTCCAAAGGTGAATTCTCAGCTATTGTCAACTTAATAAAAGCACTCAGCTCGGGAGTCATTGTTGCTTGCTCTGAATAGAACAACCAGCGCATTATCATCCAGAACTTTGTATTGATTGTCGTTTTTCACATCTATAGGAATTACTGTTTATAATGAAGAATCTGAGAGTTGAAAGACTTTGAACCACATTCAGAACTTTTACTAGAGCAGGCTCATCAAGTAAAACAAAATTGACAATCCTTCTTCTCACATGGGGCTTCAGACTTGTCTGTATAAGAAAACCATTCCCTGCTCTCCACCAATATTGTATACCACCGCCTAATCCATGCAAACAGCACGGGATGTCCCATAACTGTCCCCAGAGCATCAGCCAAGACACCACAGTAGATGACATCTATTAGAGTCTACAAAAGGCATAATTTTCAGGCTTGTGGACGAAGCTTTAGGAGACTTCCCATGGGAAAGAGAAGTTTAATAGTGAATTTCTTTCTCAGTTTTTTTTTGTATTTTGTTTGTTTTATTTTGTTTTGTTTTGTTTTTCAAGACAAAGTTTCTCTCTGTAACAGCTCTAACTATCCTGGAACTATCTCTAGGCCAAGCCAGCCTCTAACTCAAAGATCCACCTGCCTCTGCCTTCCGAGTGCTGGGCTTAAAGGTAGGCACCACTACCGCCTGGCTAATAGTGCATTTCTATCCTAGACTGAAACATAAAGAGTCCAGAGGAGACACATCAATGTGTGGAGAAGGCTGCCTGACAGGAGCTACAATCTTCCAAAGGGGTCTGCAACAAAACCACGAAGACCAGGACCAGAAGATGAGAGAATTAATATCCAAGCTCACACTCCTCCCTCGCCCTCTGTGGTTCTTGCCTGGGAAAAGCAGGAGTCCTTCTAAGGCACATCTGGTCTCGGTGGTGGTGGTGGGAAGAGGTGGGGGGGGGGTGCGTCCACAGGTGCTAATGGGATTCCGACGCCACCTGCCACTTGCTATTTTCTTCATGTTAGTCAGAGGCTATAATCTGGACCAGGCCTCTGAAAACTTTGAAAGAATAAGCTTTCTCGACCTCCAAAGCCTGACTCTGCTTTCCAAAGATTTTTGAACAGAAATTCGAATTCACTTCGTCATGATGTCTAGTGATGAGACAAGCATACTGACCTTCTCAGTTACAGCATGGAACAGGTAATAACTTGGAAAAACTGCCCATAATGATCCTTGGGTCTGTACTTGAGGTTTTACTGACACCTGGCTGCCTGTAATTATCGAAGCCAACACAAATTTCACAGCACTGACTTGAGTGTGCAAAAATGTAATTTTCTCTATTTTCCTATAATTGAGTGTAATTTCTTCCCCTGAGTCTCTGTTCTGCCTCAAAGCAGAGAAAATTTAATCTAGCTACTTTCAGATAAACTCCTTCAAACACAGCCATGTCTTCAGTCGATTCAAGTTCATAATTCACTCACAATTAGGTTGGAAATTCTCTCTTTTCTTTTTTTTCCTTATTCTCTGGAATTCAATCTAAGCTCCTGGGGGCTTGTATAATGGGTCTCCTTCTTCGTGTTAATTTGTACCGTCTGCATCTGGATATCACAGGTGTCAGGTGTTCCTCTTAGGACGAAGAGGCAGGAGGATCACTGCGAGTTTCAGGTCAGCCTCGGCTGTAATGTACTTGAAATACATTGTCCTCATGAGACCCAGCACTGTATATAATATACACGGATAATAAAAAGATGCAGTAGTGATTCGGAGTATTTTAAGTTAATACATGTGCTTAGGGTTTACATTATACTTAAGGACTTGATAAAAACTGTATCTGGTACTAAACCTGCTGTATTTGTGAAGGATCAAAAGTAAAGTTTTAAGAGGTGATATAAAGAGTCAGCTGTAAGCATACTTTTTGAAAATAAATAATTTTTTAGAAAAATTAGATACCTGGACCTAGGAGACTCGTGTAACATGACTTCTCTGTCCTCAGAGTGCCCTTATGTTCTCACCTGGTTCCCACACCTCATCCTAGACTGACTCATGGCGTGTGCTCTTTCTTGCTCTGAAGAAAAATTTATTTTGCATGGAAGTCTTGAGAACAGTGGTTCTCAGCCGTCCTAATGCTGTAACCCTTTAGTACGATTCCTCATGTTCCGGTGACCCCCCCCTCCAACCATGAAATTATTTCATTGCTACTTCATAACTGTAATTCTGTTCTTGCTACGAATAGTAATGTAGATATCTGATATGCAACCCCCAAAGGAATCGTGACCCACAGGTTGAGGACCACTGCTTTAGAACATCATAGTGCCCTCCATGCCACTTGGACCTGTGGGAGACAGAGGCAGCAGAGGTCGGAGGAGGGGGGCTTCTCATTCTTTTATAGACAGACACGATTCCTACGCTGCCATGTTAACACAACAAGAAACAGTTCTACCCAAGCTTCAAACTCTGCACTCTCAGGTGAGGCTTTGAGATCAGACATGGGACACGAAGAAGCCCTGCCCAGAGAGGACCCTGTGACTTCCCTCCAAACACTTCCCCAGACTCCGATGTTCTGTCTAATACTGTCTCCTTTCAGACCTCCTTGCCTTACTCCGGAGTGCAGCCTTCTGGTTTAGACGTTGAGGATTCCAGAAGCAGGTCCTCTGAAACAACGGCTGTCATGGCTGTGCATAAAGGTGCCCCGGGTGCTCCGAGGAAGTCTGGAGAGTGTGAACACAGAAGAAGGCACATGAGAAGATGACCGTGTTATGGACAGACCCTTCAAAGGGGTACTTAAGTGAGGCATTAGTGTGGCTTCTAGTCCAGTGTGACTGGTGTCCTTAGGTGAAGTAACTCACTCCCCATTCTGCATCCTGGCATGCATGGACACACACAGAAGAGAGACCAAGAGATGTTAGACAGGTAAGTCATTTATGAGCCCAAGGGTGGGGAATGGGCACCTGGAAGAAATCAAGCTTGAACCTGAACCTTGGACTTCCAGAACTTTGGAAGCAAATTCTGATCGTAACTACTCAGACTACAGGGTTTGGCTTGCTTTGTTGTATTATTTTAGAAAGACAGCATTACTCAAATAAAATCCTTAACATAATTGTTTCATCTGAATTCATTTGTGAGGAAATAAGCAAATCTACATGACAAAATAATCTATAAAATTATAATCTAAACTTCTAAACAATTTCAGTGCTCTTAAGGACCTCCCCACCCCCCAAATGTCATTTAGCCAGGTGATGTAGCATACACTTGGAATCCTAGTCTGAAATGTCAAGGTCAGGCCTAGCTGTGTACTGAGACTCTGTCTTGAAAACCAAAATAAATGGCTGGGCATGGTGTTAGCCGTGTGAGACCAGAACTGGAGATGTAGGGGTCATCATAGGTTCCAAGCCAATCTACATAGTCTACATAGGGATTCCAGGCAACGTAGGGCTACATGGGAAACTCTCTCTCTCTCTCTCTCTCTCTCTCTCTCTCTCACACACACACACACACACACACACACACACACACACACACACCAGAAAACAAAACAAAACCCAAAAAGTGTGTTAAAGAACATTAAATTAAGGCCAGCCATTGTAATGCACACCTTTACTTCCAGCACCCAAGAGTCAGAGGCAGGTGGATCCCTATGAGTTCCAGTCAGTTTGGAACATAGCCAGTTCCAGGTCAACCAGGCCTTCGAAGTGAGGTCCTGTTATTGTTTGTTTGTTGTTTTTAAAATCACACTAAAAAGTCATACCACTAAGTTCAATGTTTGTACTGAATTTGAATTTTTTTCCTGCAAAATTCAGGGGGTTTTAATATTAAAATAAAATGATTTAAGATAAAACAAAAACTAACACATTGGAATTGGACAAAATAAGAGAGAGAGAGAAGGAAAAGAGCCCAAGAGATAGCACAAGAAAACAAAGATCCACTTGTTTACACACCAGGAATCCCATAAAAATACTAAATTCGAAGCCATAACATACACACAAAGGACCTGGTGCGGGCCGGTGCAGGCTGGTGCAGGCCCTGTGCATGCTGCCTCAATCCCTGTGCCTTCACATGTGTGGTGATCCTGTTGATTTAAAAGGCCTTGTTTTCTTGGTGTCCTCCATCCCCGCTGGCTCCTACACTTTGCCTCCTCTTTTGCAAAGTTCCCTGAGCTCTGAGGGGAGGGCTTTGATGGAGACATCCCATTTAGGGCTGAGTGTTTCAAGGTCTCTCTCTCTCTCTCTCTGCATAATGTCTGGTGGTGGGTCTCTGTGTTTGTTCCTGTCTGCTGCAGGAGGAAGCTTCTCGGATGACGGCTGAGCAAGGCAGTGATCCATGAGTAACAGAGTGTCATTAGGAATCATTTTATTGCTACTTTTTTTTTTTTTTTCAGAACAGTAGCATTTGGTTGTACCCTGAGTCCCTGGGCTCTGGTTGTTGATCACTCAAGCAGTATATGGGTTCCATCTCATGAAGTAGGCCTTAAGTCAAACCGGATGTGGGGTGGTTACTCCCACAAGCTGTGTACCACCGTTGCCATGGCGTTTGCAGACAGGACACCATTGCAGATCAAAGGATTTGTGGTTGGGTTGGTGACTATGTTCTTCTTTTGGTAGCATACAGAGTACCTCCCTGTTCCATAAAACACTGGACTGTAGGAGTGAAAACTCTATGCAGGCACTAATTTGACTGCTCCATGTTCGACGATTGTCTTTAGCCATGAAACCTTGACATCCGTTTGTGGAGCGAAAACTATAGTCTTGGCAACAGACTGGGTTGTTTGAGGATTCCCATGGGACCCCTTTAGCCAACAACTCAAATATAACCTAGTTCCATTATTAAAAGCTTCATTTGGTGACAAGAGATAGCCTTTTGGGGTTCTGACTCCCCATTGTTTGGCGATTTCATTTAGATAGCCTACATATATGCATATTTTTAGGAAGTTTCTGCGTGTATTAGGTTTCCATTCTACCCCACGAATGGCCCTTAATTTTAGCTGCCTCTCCCCATATTCCCTCCATCGTCCCTCTCTTCCCTCCCCATCCCCACTTAACCCTCCCATTCCAGCATCACCACCCCCATCCATCTACAACTATCAATTCTATTTCCTTTTCCTAGGGAGATCTGTCCTCTCTAGTCCATTATTCTATACTTAATCTCTGGGATTCTCGGATTGTAGCTTATTAATCATTAACAGCTAATGTCCACATATAAGTAAATACATACCTTGTATTGTCTTTCTGGGTCTGGGATATCTCATTCAGGATGATTTTTTCTAGTCCCATCCATTTACCTGTGAATTTCATGATTTTTCTTTTAATAGTTAAAAACTGTGTAAACTCCACTGTGTAAATGTACCACATTTTCTCTATACATTCTTCTGTTGAGGGACATGTAGCTTGTTTCCGACTTCTGGTTATTGTGACTAGAACAGCGATGAACATGGGTGAACAAGTGTCTCTGGGGTAGGATGAAGCATCCTTTGGGTAGATGCCCAAGAGTGGTGTAGCTGGATCTTGAGGTAGATTAGTTCCCATCTTCCTGAGGAACACTGATTTCCACAGTGGCTGTACAAGTTATCACTCCCACCAGCAATGAATGAATGTTTCCCTTACTCCACATCCTTGTCAGCATGACCTGTCACTTGCTTTATTGATCTTGGCCATTCTGATAGGTTTAAGGCAAAATCTCAAAGTAGTTTTGACTTGCATTTCCCTGACGGCTAAGGATATTGAACATTCTTTAAGTGTTTCCCAGACAGTTGAGTTTCTGCTATTGAAAATTCCCTGTTTAGATCTGTACCCCATTTTTTAAATGGATTGTCTTCCTGATATCTAGATTAGATTTTGTTGGTGGTGGTGGTGGGGTTTTTTTTGTTGTTGTTTGTTTTTTGTTTGTTTGTTTGGTTGGTTGGTTGGGTTTTTTTTTTTGGTTCTTTATTTATTTTGGATATTAGCCCTCTATTAGATGCATGGTTGGTAACAAATCTTTTCCCATTCTGTAGGCTGCTACCTTGTCTGAATGATAGTGTCCTTTGCCTTACAGAAACTTCTCAGTTTCCTGCAGTCCCATGTATTAATTGTTGATCTTAGTGCATGTGCTATTGGTGTCCTGTTAAGAACGTCTTCTCCTGTGCCAATGAGTTCAAGGCTACTCCCCACTTTCTCTCCTATCAGGTTCAGTGTACCTGGTTTTATGTTGAGACCTTTGATCCATTTGGAGTTGAGTTTTGTTCAGGGTGATGAGTATGGATCTATTTGCATTCTTCTACATGCCAACATCCAGTTTGACCAACACCATTTGTCAAAGATTCTGTCTTTGTTCCATCTGATTCCTTTATCAGGTGCCCATAGGTGTATGGACTTATGTCTTGGTCTTCAGTTTGATTCCACTGATCAATGAATCTGTTTTCATGCCAATATCATGCTGGTTGTATTACTATAGCTCTGTAGCACAGCTTGAAAGTGGGGATGGTGATACCCTGATGTCTTAGTTAGGGTTTCTATTGCTGTGAAGAGACACCATGACCATGGCAGCTCTTACAAAGGAAAACATTTCATTGGGGCTGGCTTACAGTTCAGAGGTTTAGTCCATTATCATCACAGTGGAAAGCATGGCAGCACACAGGCAGACATGGTGCTGGAGAAGGAGTCAATCAGCAGGCAGCAGGAAGAGAGTGACACTGGGCCTGCCTTGAGCTTCTGAAACCTCAAAGCCACTTCCTCCAACAAGGCCACACCTCCTAATAGTGCTACTCCCTCGAGCCTCTGGGGGCCATTTTCGTTCAAACCACCACTATGTACCCTACTATGGTGCTCTATAACATGCCACAAACTAATGCGATGAAAAGCCAGTCTCTCGGCTTCACAAGCACAGCTCTTGCCCCCCCACCCTCTATCCTTATCTCCAGTGCTCACACACGTGGTCAAGTTGACTACTAGTTCATCACTCTAACTGCTTTTTAACCCCAAGAACTTATCATATGTCATCCAGTTCACTTCCATTTTGAGATTCCTCAAAGCATTAAAGAGTCCCCTAAGCCCCTAAGGGTTCATAACTTACAGTTATCCATCTTGAAATACATCCATTGTTCCCTATTTCTGCAACAAGGCTCAAATCCATCAAACCAGGGTCTCCCAACTTTTTTAAAGAATGATTACTTCAATATCAATGGATCTGAATAGTTTACAAAGTAGAAATTTAGTCTGGGCAAGTGCCTCAGTCGGAAAAGTGTTTGCTATACAACCAAGATCTGAGTTTGATCACCAGTGCCTACATAAAAGCTGGGCATGGTAACACATACCTGTAGCCCCAGACTGGGAAGTCAGAACAAGAGGATCCCCAGGGCTCAATGGCAAGCCAGTCTCACCAAATCAGTGAGCTCCATGTTCAGTGAGAAATCTTGTCTCAAAAATATGAGGTAGAGAGTGACTGGGGAAGACAAGTACCATGGACTTCTGGTCTTTGCAGACGTGAGTACACATGTACCTACACAGAGCTACACATGTGCACAGACCTGTGCATACATATACATGAACATATATACATACATATACATATGCTGTAAAATAATAAGGAAGAGAAAAGACAGTGTCAATGATATAAAATGCTAACTGTACTCTATAATAAAATTTAAAGACAAGACAAAATTTAAAAACTAATAATACAAGTGACTAGGAATACAAGTAATATTTTTTAAACTTTATTATACTTTGTTTGCATTTGTGTGTGTGCGTGTGCGTGTGTGTGTGTGTGTGTGTGTGTGTGTGTGTGTAGCCACAGCACCATGTGTGGGGTCAGATGACAACGTACAGGAGTCAGCTCTCTCCTTCTACCATGCTGATCCTGGGGACTGAATTCGAGTCATCAGGCTTGGCAGCAGGGGCCCTCACCTGCCGAGGCATCTGCCCAGCACAATATCATGAAGATTAACAAAAATGAACCTATCATTCTTTTAATGAATGAAGGAAATGTACAGGCGATTTAAAAAATGAGTAAGTGATGAACAAAACACATTCTTTTGTTGTTGTTGTTTTGGTTTTTTGGGGTTTTTTGCTTTTTTTCTAGACAAGGTTTCTCTGTGTAGTTTTGGTGCCTGTCCTGGATCTCGCGCCGTAGACCAGGCTGGCCTCGAACTCACAGAGATCCACCTGCCTCTGCCTCCCGAGTGCTGGGATTAAAGGTGTGCGCCACCACCGCCCGACCACAAAACACATTCTTAATTAGAAGCTAGAATGAGATGCAATTCCTCTCCTGAATCTGCAGAGACTTTTTGTGAACACTAACAACCAAAGCGAGCAAGCTTGCAATAATGTGGATGTTTTCACACTGGTGCAAGGAGTCACAACCGGTGTTGTCTTTCTGAAAAGTCGGGTCACAGGCGACAGCAATCTCTCTAAAAGTGCTCACACCCACAGGAAGCGTAACTCCCCACTCCTTATATGTGACTGTCCATAGTGACTTATTCCCAAACAGTGCAGATGGCAGGAGGGAGAAATAATTCTACAAAAGCACCCTCTATAAACTGCACCACTGCCACCTTTAATCCCAGCACTCGGGAGGCAGAGCCAGGTGGATCTCTGCGAGTTCGAGGCCAGCCTGGTTTACAGAGCGAGATCCAGGACAGGCACCAAAACTATACGGAGAAACCCTGTCTCGGAAAACAAACAAACAAACAAAAAAAAAAAAAAAAGCTGCGCCACTGCATCAGGTGAACTTGCATCCTCAAGAGTCACAAATCATGTTGACAGCCTGCATGATGGCACGAAACTGGCACATTACCTCTGTAGGCATCCTCTCCAAACACCCATGACGACCCCATCTAGTCATGGGAGAACCTATCAGATAAATGCCAACATAGCCTACAATATGTCTGACTGGCACTCCTTGAAATTGTCAAAGTCACCAAAACCAGGGGAACTCTGAGAAACTTTACCTCCAAGAGGCATCTAAAGAGACATGGCTATCAAATGTAATGTGCCCTGAGATGGGAACTCAGAACGAAAGATCATGGTAAGCGCTAAGTCTGAATAAAGTATGCGTTTGATTTAACAATTATGTATTGTTATTGATTCATTAATTGTAACAAAAGTACCATCGTAAAGTGAGACGTTTATAGTAGGAGAAACAGTGCAGGAAAGTGAGGGATGCACAGGAATTCTGCTCATGCGTTCTATAAATCCAAAACTGCCCTAAAAAAGAAATAAAGTCTGTGAGTCTCTTCAAATGCTTATTTGGTATTTAACACGCTCATGGCCTAATTTTTTTTTTCTAAGAAAACAGTTCCAGATGTGGGTAAAGATTTACACACAAGGATGTGTCAGCATTATTCACCATAGATCTAACCTGAGTGTTCAATACTAGTCTGAACAAAGAAATTAGCCTTCAGTTCAATGGAATATTTTAGCAGTTAAAAATGCTGTAGCCAGCATATGGCACACACCTATAATCCCAGCTACCTGGTTACTGAGGCAGAAATTCAATACAAGCCTGACTTAGATAGCAAGACCTTGCCTCAAAAAAGAAAAAAATATGCCAGGGATGTGTGTGGTGGCGGAATGTTTGCCTAATGTCTGTGAGGACCTAGGTACGGCCCTCGGTACTGAAAAAAAAAAATGTCAAGTATAACAAACAATGTAAATATAAGCCAATGACATAGTGGAAGAAAAACTAGGTTGTGAAATATAGAGAGAGAAAATTCTGTGCATATCGAGTCAGAAATAGGATAGCTAGACAGACACAGACAGAGATGAACGAGTTTGATTTTTCCTTTTTTAAAAAAATGATTTATTCATTTTTATTTCATTAGCATTGGTTTGCCTGTATGAGGGTATTGGATCCCTTGGAGCTGGAGTTACAGACAGTTGTGAGCTGCCATGTGGGTACTGGGAATTGAACCCTGGTCCTCTAGAAGAGCAGCCAGTGCTCTTAACCACTGAGCCATCTCTCCAGCCCTTTGATTTTCCTTTTAAGCTTACCTGTTTGCTAAAATTTATATGGTGTATGTTCCTTTTTTCATGAAAAAGAATATATAAGACAAAACCAACCATTTTAACTATTTTGTTTACATTTCACTGACATTTTGTACATTAATAGTGTTTTTGCAACTCCCACTATCTAGTTCCAGAATATTTCATTGCCACCAAAGGAAATCTTGTGCCCAACAAGTAGTCACTCCCCATCTCCTATGCTCCCAAGTAGTTGACAACCCCCGTCAGCTTCCTGTCTCTATGGATTTTTCAGTTCTGCATGTTTCCTATGAATGAAACCACACAGTACAAAAGCTCTTATGTATAGCTTTTTCCACTTAATACAATGCCTTCAAGGTTGACTCAAGGTATAAAATGTAAAATATTTCATTCTCTTTTATGGCTGAGCAATATTTCACTCTATATACATACCAAATCTTACTTATCCATTCATCTGTTGATAAACATTGTCCTTGGTTTTCATCCTCATTTTGAATAGTGCTGCTATGTATAGTCATATACAAGTTTTCATTTGAAAATATTGCCTACAGTTTTCAAACGCTTTTATTAAAATATATCCAACTAAGTTTTACTAAGTTCTCCAGTCCATACCAATATTGAATCGCTCAGAAATTCCCTACATTTGTTGACTTGTGTTGAATGATGCAGTCTTCCATTCATGGCCCATGTGAAGCCTCTGGCCTCAAATTACATTTTTAATTAAATGATATTTTTATTAAGAACAACAATGCAAATGACCGCACTTCTTCATCTCGCAACACAAAGCACATTAGATGGGGCTTTCGCAAGAATTGATAGAACAATGTCTGAGCCTAGATCATTTCACACATCTCTTTGGAGAATTTGGAAAGGTGAGCGTTATGATTTTATCCATCATCACTAAAATTCTCCACATTAACCTGTATCAGGTGGACAATAACAAAGAGAACAAAATCTGCCTTTAAAGGCTTTCCCATTTTTATTTGGGAGTGGGTGGGTGAAAGTGGAGGCCAAAAGAGAGAGTCAGATCACCTGGAATTGGAGTTACAGGCAGTTGAGATCCACCCAACATGGCTGCTGGGAATCGAACCCTGGTCCTCTGCAAGAGCATCAAGCACTCCTAACCACTGAGCCACCTTCCAGGCCCAGCCTTTAACCCTTGTGTAGTATTTCAAAGTTGGTCATCAGTACTATGTGGAGCTCACTCTTTGTTTAAATTACCTGAGAATTGGGTAAATTCACGTAGGAGAACTGTAACGATAGTCATCAAAACCTTCTTATGTGGGAACACTACTTAAATTATGTATCTGATGTGCATGGCAACGCCAGTAGTCCGCAGTGGCAACTTCATTGAGGGAAAGGAGCTAACCCAAAAATTAAATTCAGCCAGCCTGTCTGTATAAAACTCTAGATTATGCGTAAATTGCATTCCATTTCATGTCAAAACTCATTCCACATTGAAACTCTCTCTTGCTAGCTCTCTTAGGGTTACTATCGCTACAATGAAACACCACAACCAGAAGCAACTTGGGGAGGAAAGGGTTTATTTGGCTTATGCTTCCACATCATTGTTTATAACTGAAGGAAGTCAGGACAGGAACTCAAGTAGGGCAGGAACCTGGAGGCAGGAGCTCATGCAGAGGCCATGGAGGGGTGCTGCTTACTGGCTTCATCATGGCTTGCTCAGCCTGCTTTCTTATAGCACTCAGGACCACCAGCCCAGGGTGGTCTCACCAACAATGGAATGGGCCCTTCCCCATTGATTATTAATTAAGAAAATGCCTTACAGCCAGATCTTATGGAGGCATTTTCTCAATTGAGGTTCCTTCCTTTCACATAACTCTAGCTTGTGTCAAGTTGACATAAAATTAGCCAGCACACTAGATAATTAGCTCTGGGTCATAGGAACCAAAATGTAGTGTAATTTATTTAATGCATTGAAGGACAGGGAGTAAGCATGTTACAAAACAATATTTACATTATATATGAGTCTGATTTGGATTTCATAGTTTGACCTATGACCTCATTTTTAGTGACCTTTTGAAGGTAGAGCTTACTTTCCTCTTGAGTGTGATTGTTCTTAGTGTCTTCTGAAGAGCACAATATAGAGAAAGTGAAGTGACTTCATGAAGTAGGATATGGTGGTCTCTTCTTTGCTCTCAGGGACAGCCGGCTGCCATATTGTAAGAACACTCAAGCAGCTCTATGGAGAGACCTCCACGATAAGGACAGAAACATGAGATAGTATTTGGTGTTTTAAGATTTTCATGTAAGAATAGACAATGAGAACAGGGATCCTTCCTGAAACCAGCAACGTCATAGTTAGAACTCCCTCTAACACAAAACAAAGTATACACTGCTGTATTGTTATTAGGAGTGTATGTGTAGTATCGGTAAAGTGCACCACCTAACTGTATAACTCAAGGATACATATCCCTAGAAAACCACTATCCAGTTCAAGATATATGTATAAACTGTTTCTACTATCCTAGGAAATTGTCCGTGTCCATAGCCAGTCAATAGTTCTTCCCAGAGAAACCATTCTTTTAATCAATAATCATAGGTGTTTCTCCTGCTCTTGACCATATAAATGGAATCTTTCCATATGTATTCGTCCATGCCTGGAGTATTTCACTCATAGTTTTTGTTTTGTTTTGTTTTGCTCTGTTCTGAGACAAGATGTCAGTATGCAGCCCAGGCTGGCCTTCAACTTTCTCTGTAGCCCAACTAGCCGTGAACTCAGCAATTCTCCTGACTCAGCCACCCAAGTCCTGGTATTATAGACCTGCACAACCATGCCTGGCTAAAGGGGTTTTTTTGAGGGGGAGGGTTGGTTTTTGTTTTGGTCTTGGAGACAGGGTCTCATATGCAGCCTTGGCTGACCTGGAACTCACTTTGTACACCAGGTTGGCCTTGAACTCACAGAGATCCATCTGCCTCTGCCTCCCAAGTACTAGGATCAAAGGTGTGCCACCGCAATTGGAAATATTTTTTCCTTCTGAGGCAGGTGAGACTTACATTCGAGGTTTTCTGACTCAGCCTCCTCGGTATCTGTCGTTGATTGTTTTTGCTCTTTTGGGGGGCCTGCCACCCAACTTCTTCCTTTGCTGGCATCTTCCAAAGAACCCAGCCTCCATCTCTCAACTCCCACTTAAAAAAAACCCTCGCTACACGTGGCTCCTCACCACTTCCTGTCAGCTACTTGTTGACGCAGCCTTCTGCTCGCAGGTTAATTTCATTTAATCAAACACCTCTTTGAATTGTTAACAAAAGCAGTAGGAAAAAGCGCAACACACTTTACAATAATATTCCCCAACAGGTATCCAGAACTACAAGTGTGAGCTACCATGCCCAGCGTGTGGTCACAATCATTTTTAAGTTTATCCACGTTGCATATATTTTGTTTTCTCCTTTTATTGCTGAGTGGTATTCCATTTTGTGCAAACATCAAACAGCCTTCCCTGTTGAAAGACGATAATACAGTCTCCAATTTCAGAACATTATGGATATGGTAACTATGAATATTCTCCTACCAGTTTCTCTGTGGACATACACATTCAATACTCCTGAATTTTTTTTCTTAGACTTGATGAGTCGAAGGGTACATGTTTAAATGTGAGTTTTATCCAAAGTAGCAGTATTTCCCATTCTCACTACTGAGAGGTGTGGTGGTTTGTTTTGTTTTGTTTTTTGTTTTAAGCATGTGAAACAAAACCCCTTCAAAGGGAAAGAAAAATAGAAGTTGATCTTAATACAGAATTAATGGCAACATATAAACAGCTTTCTGAACTGTTTGTATGAGGCAAGAAACCCAGCCTGGAAGGGGTAGTGTTGACAGTTAACTCCAGGCAAATAGTGTGATTTCAATCACTGATTTAGAAATGCTCTCGGTCATTGAGATCGAAGGTTTGTACACAGGTAACTCACGTGGGACACTCAAATCCCAAAAGGAGCAGATTTGCATGAAGCATCCTCCAGAGGAGCTCTCTATCCTATTCAATGTGGGACTCAACGTGTAAAGAAAGTCTTCACGCACAGTCCGGGTTTACCCACCAGCCCAGGAAGGTGACAAATAAAACATCTCACTGCCTAATGTAGCTCACCCCCAGGCGCTGACTCAGCTGGCTTCCCTGGAGCTCTGCTTCGAATAAACAGATCAGGGAACTTTATTAATGATGCGCTCTGGGGCACCGGCTGTGACTGGTACAGGACTCTGCACAGAGCCCCAGGACCCAGGCTCTCGATTGTTCTAAGCAAGGGAGGTGGTTCCTCTGTCCTTTCTGCTTCCAAGGTGTCCAGGCTGCACAGACCTCAGTAAGTCAAAGTGACGGTGGTAACGTCAGCTCCGATCTCAGCACTCTCGGGGGATGCCCAGTGTGAGGTTTTGGTTTTTCTATTATAACAATTAAAAACTGGGGCTGGAGAGATGGCTCAGCAGTTGGGAGCACTGGCTGCTCTTCCAAAGGACCTGGGTTCAACTCCCAGCACCCACATGGCAGCTCACCACTGTCTGTAACTCTAGTTCCAGATGATCTGGTATCTTCACACAGACCTACATGCAGGCAAAACACCAATGCACATAAAAATTAAAAACTGACAATAAGCTGGTTGTCCAAAAATGAGAAATGGTTAAATATTAGCCTTCTGCAGAAAGATGGAACCGTGATGTTTAAGAGTAGAGAAATATCAATGTGAAGCCTCAGAGAATCAGCCGGGCCCCAAGCATAGGACCTTTCCATGCAGATGGGGACAGAAAAAAAAAAAAAAAAAAAAAAAAACCAAGATGTATTCAGAGTGCTCAGAACATGCCATTGGCAGATATTTCCAGAAAATTTCAGAAAAGATTAGGCCTTGGTAAATTATAAGTTTCCAGGTGATTTTTACTATGATAAGTGGTCTAGCATGGTCTTAGGGGGATTAATAAAGTGAGTTGAGTGGTTCCCAGACCATTGATTGACTCAATCCCCCAAAGGGCCCAGTGAATCAAGTACCATTGTCTCCAGTTTAAAGATGGCCTCTGCCAGGCATGGTGGTACACACCTGTAATCCCAGCACTCAGGAGGCCAGGGCAGGAGGGCTGTGTGTTTCAAGCTAGCCTTAGCTACATAGCACAACCCTATCTTTATTTATTTATTTTTTTAATTATCTTCCTCAGCAGAGTTAAATAGTTTTCTGAAGTTCCCCCAACTCAGCCTGCATGGTCATACACCTGTAATTCCCATCTACCTAGAAGGCTCAGGCAGGACTATGGTGAGACCAAAACCAACCTGAGCTACACAGTGAACCCTGTCTCCAAAAATAAAACATTAATAATAATAATAATAATTTAACTTCCCCCAAGTCAACCCACATCTCCCTTTGCCAAGCTCTTACTCTCTAGAATATTTTGACATTACAACATGATGGTGTCTTCTACAAAGTTCACACTTGAGAATGTGCAATCAAGCTACAAATAATAATAACAACAACGTTTGGAATAAGTTTCCAGTTTCATGTTAGAAGGCAGATTGAACATGCCTGCTCTGAACTTCCCCAACAACAACGTTTAAAAGGAATTAGAGTTGGATGCAGTGGTGTACACTTTTAATCCCAGCACTCAGGAGACAGAGGCAGGGGATCTCTGTGAGTTCACGGCCAGCCTGATCTACATAGCAAGATCCAGGCTAGCCAGGACAACATAATGAGATGTTATCTCAAAAAAGGGGTGAGGGGTGGGAAAGATTATGTTATGTGTTAGAATTATGTTCTTAGGAGCAAATAACTCCACTGCCCAGGATTTGCTTGTTTTCCTATAAGACGGTTCAAGGACGGTTCCCCCATCATCCTCCTCCAGGCCAAGAAGAACATGCTTCCTCCCATCTGACTCCATTTTCCTCCTTTCTTTCTTTCCTTTTTTTGGGGTGGGGGTGGGAGCTTTTTTCAAGACATGGTTTCTCTGTATAACAGCCTTGGCTGTCCTGTAGCTCACTCTGGAGACCAGGCTGGCCTCAAACTCAGAGATCTGCCTGCCTCTGGGGTCTGGGATTAAAGGCGTGCCCCACCACCGCCCAGCTTCTGACTCCATTTTCTATTGTTGCTTTTCTGGTCTATCCTGGTATTTTTGTTTTGTCTTGCTTTGCTTTCATTTTTTAAGACAGCGTTTCACTCTGCAGCCCAGGCTAGCTTGGAACTCACAGTGCAACCAGTTTAGCAATCCTCCTGCCCCAGCCTCCTGAATGGCAGAATTTCAGGCATGTGACACAGTGCCCAGCATTTGGGTCTTCTTGCTAAAAGCAGACTGGAACCCTTAGCTGGTTTGCCCTTATTAAGCTGTGAAGGTCACTTCTTCTCCAGGGTTTATAATCAGCAAGTCTTCACTTCCCTTCCACAACGTCTTGCCGAGCCTTTTGCAATTACAGCTCATTTCTCTGGGTTTCCTATGGCAGGCATCTGAACAGAATTAAAGTATGAGCACGTGCGAAAATAATCTGCTTCCCAAGATAGTAAATGCTGAGAAGTTCTATATTAGAACACTCTCGGTGCTGACTGGCTGGGGCATGATTAACCTAATAAGCTTAAAGATCCACTCGCCATCCACATCTGTCAGGACGTGAGCAAAACACAGGTCCATAATCTGTCAGACTGGGGCCCTTCAGAACTGTCCCACTGCTCACCAACAGCAGAGGCTTCAAAGTTTAGAACAACAGGCAGGTCTTTCTCTTCCTTGTGACTCGGGCTCCTAGTCTGGGAGTGTGTACTATGGACTCCCAATTTGCACTGGAGTTGCCTGGATGGACTAGCCAGAGAGCCTTCTGTTCCCGGGGCCAAGGATTCTCCAAAGACTGCCAAGGTAGAGGATGGTGATGGGCTGAAACCATGGGGTGCACACCATCCCACAGCGTTATCGTCAACAGCGTTACCAAGAGTGGCATTCAGTTCTTTAAGAAGCCCAAAGCACTTCTGCCGGGATGTCAGCGGAGCAGCCAAAAATGTCCCATCCCTTTGCTGGTTCAAAGCTCCACCTTCTGCGACCCTGGTGGGGAGCTGCACCTGGGACAGAGGTCAGCAGAAGAGCCAGCAAGTTCCAAGAAGCCCCAAACCATGACTGAAGGTCTTTGTCAGCTCATAAAAGATAGGAAAGGACTGATTCCAGAAAGTCAAAGGTTTCAGCTGAACAAATCACAAAGCCATGCAGCTATGGACATGTCATTCAGGACCGAAGGCTCCCGCGGGATACAAGAAGCAGATTTTGCTGAACAAAAGAATGAGGAAAACATTCCCCAGGGGACCTCAAAATGGGACAAAAAGCCAGTGTGCCATCAGTCAGACAACCAGGGCCACTGCTACCAAACTACTCCTGAGTCAAAAGGCAAAGTGGACTTCCCTGAGCCCCTGGTAAAGGCCCATCAGCACGCTTATGCCTATCTGCACACCAGCCTTTCCAGATACGAAGCGATTCTGCGTCTCGTCCAGCAGGCCAGCCACACCCAGGAGCTGTTGCAGCCCATGCTTAGCTTCCTGCTGCTGTGCTTCGAGGAGGCCAACCAGCTTCTAGGAGAAATCTCCAAAGATGGAGAAGTGCTCCTCCAGGAAGTTAGAGGGGATCTGGCCTGGCCATCGGGGAAAGGCGAGCCCTGGGAACAGCCAGACCTCCTGCAACAGCTGCTGCAGTATACGGTCACCAAGCTGCAGGTGGTCCACGGCACAGTGGCCGCCCTCACTGGGAGCTTGCTGGAGGGTTCTAGCAGCTACCTCAGCTCCACTGCTAGCCACCTGGAGGGTAAGCTGAGCACCAAGAGAGGTATAGATGAATGCCTCCTAAGAGCCCTGGGACAACTGGAGAGCCTGACCACTGGCCATGGTGACTCTGGGCTGCTGGGCCCACCCTTGTGCTCTGAGGACAGTGGCATCGGGGCTGACAATGAGTCTGTGCAATCCACGGAGAAGCTGGGCAAGCAAACCAGCTGGGATTTTGCAGCCGAGTCTGGAGAATGGAAACCAGGGACTGCCCCCCAAGTGGAAGCCAGGCTGCCAGGGCATGCCTGGCAGAAAGGTCCATATTGGACAGGTTCAGACAGACACCAAGACTGTCCACTGTCGAGGCCTGGGATAGCCAAGGTTCAGCCTGCAGCACAGGATAAAGCCAGGAGTTCTGGTGCCTCCAGCACAGGCCCGGAAGCAGTCACCTCCAGACCTCCAGAGGCTGCCCAAAGCATTCTGCGGGATTCCCTGGGGGTTGAGACCCCTATGCAAACATGTTTTTCTCCAAGCTCTGGATTGGTGGATGCTTCATCCCAGAGCGAAGATGAGGACAGCAGCCCGGAGGAAGAAGATGATGTTAGCCCCACGGATCTGCACTCTGAGCAACAGAAAGCATCACCTTCAAGACCACGGTCCTCACCTGCCACGCGGGAAAGCCTGTTCCAGCCATATTCCAGAAAGCTTAGGAGCCCCCAGGCCCAGGAAATGATTCTGAAGATGAAAGAGGCCATCAGTGAAAGGATCAAGTTTGTCCCTGTGCCTTCTAGACCCCAGGACTGGGCTGAGGAGGAGGAGGGGAGAGCAATGGTCCCTCCAAGACCTAACACAGCCACTGGCAGCAGACGGAGCCCTGAGAGACAAAGGAGGTCACAATCAGAGGGATGTCTTAAGAGCCACATGGAAGACCCCACCCTCCAGGAGCTGAGGAGGGTCCAGACAGACCTCAGTCGGAGGCTGGAGGTATTTTATGCCCTGGGTGCTACACGTCAGGGGCAGAACAGGGAACAACTTCTGCCATCCAGGGCATCAGTGCTGTGGCCCCCTTCCAACTGCAAGGTGAGTCCCAGCAGTGCCATGGGCAAGTTCAAGGCCTCCCTCACCAAAAATTTCAGCATTCTGCCCAATCAAGACAAGAGCATCTTGCAAAGAGGTAGTCGCTTCCCTGGCCATGATCAGCCCTGCCAGGAGACGGCTGAGAAGCTGCCAAATGCCATCTTTTGTGGTGAGAAGAACAGTAGGGTTCCCAGGGACACTGAATGGGATGTCAGGGGCTGTCCCACCAGAACATCGGTGAAGAAGCTTATTGAGACCTTCAGTCCCAATGAGAGTCTGAGGACGCCAAGGGACTCCAGGAATTTGGGGCCAAGGCCCTGTCTCAGGAGGTGGGGAGTCCCTGCCATACCTCCCAGATTTCCTATATACAGGGGGCTAGCCCCTCTGTATCCTAAGCCCCAAATTTCTCCAGCAGTAGGCAGAGACCCTCTCAAGGTAGGCATGGGCTGGAGGCCTTCCGCACCCTTTCCCTCTCTTCCTCCAGCAGAAGCATCCAAGATTGAAGACAGCATCTGTGAAGCAGAGCCAGACCTAGAGAATCTCCCTCCTCCGCCTCTGGAAATCCTGATGGACAAATCATTCACTGCTCTGGAGCACCCAGAGAGCAGCCAGCCAGCAGAGAGCTCTGTGGAGGAGACCCTGGCAACAGGGCTGCAAGAAGCTAGCCTGCTGAGAAAAACATGGGCTTCCCCGAAGCTGAAAGCTTCCATGAGCCCCATGGACTTGCTTCCGAGCAAGGGCACTGGCAGCTCCCTGACGCTCCACAGCACCGGGCCGGGAATCACCAGGAATGTGGGCAATTCCAGAAAGCTGACCTTGGACCTGAACTGCCAGCAAACAGTGAGCCCAAGCCCAGAGGCAGAGGATGGGGCTCAGATTCATGCACAAGCAGAGAATGCTGCAAGCTTTTTGGAGCATCCCCACAAGGCAATGCCCTGGCACCACACTAACCCCACATCTGGGCAAAGCAGGACCTTGGAACCCAGCCCGGCCAGACCTTCACGAGGTCCACATTCTGCAGAAGCATCCAGGAAGGGTCCAGAGAGAAGCCCTCCAGGATACAGAAAAGCCTCTCCCACCAGAGCACAGAGGGACTCCCAAGGGGACAGGAGGCTGCAGAGCGTGCCCTCCTCTCATGGACTGTCCCAGCCAGGCCTCCCTGCTGTTCTCAGCTCCCCCAGCCCACCTCTGAGCCCCAGGACACTGAGCCCACCAGCCACAAAGAAGCCCACTTCCCCACCTTGCCAGTACCCGCAGCCCAACCCAGCCCAGGCGAGCCCTCCTGCCCAACGGACAGAAACCAACACCCCTTCCTCTACCTCCTCTTCATCCCCCTCAGTGTCTCCCTCTCAGGGGTCCAAGGAGACAAGCCACTCTGAGGACGGTGAAGCCACCACGGATAAAGCACCCAGAAACACGTGTTCCATATTCTGCCCAGCCCCCTCCTCTCTGTTCGAAGCTAAATCGTCATTCTCAATATCCCCTCCACGGAGGCTACCAGAACCTGGGGGCCCTTTGAGGACCCCAACAGAAAGCTGGAGGGGCAGTTCAGGGCCACAACTGAGGGCAGATTCGCAGAGGAGAACAGCTCAGAGAGCCCTCAACCCTCTGCCTTTCGTCAGAAGGACAGCTTCAGACCGCCCGCGCCAGCGGGGTGACCCACTTCAGCTGCCTGGCTGCTCTTGGGAATCCCATCCCTGCCAAAGCAGGTAAGAGATGTCTCGCCACTACCCAAGCAGAGCAGGTGGGCTCTTCGGACTGGCTAGGGTAGCAGTTTTCAAACTTTGTTCCAAAGGGAGAGGCAGTGGGGGAAAAAGAGCTGAGATGTGGAGAATGGCCAGGTCTCCCCTTGACCATGAACGACTGGGTTTTCACCCTGCCCCAGGGGCTGGCTCATTGCCTGCCTGAACCCAGCACCCAGAGTCCGTTCTCTCTTCCCCTGGAAGGTTCTCTAACTGTCAGGTCCCAGGACCCTTTAAACTCTGAAACAGGCACCAAAACTACACAGATAAACCCTGTCTCGAAACACCTCCCCCCAAAAAAAATATTGAGAACCCAGTAGTTTTTATGTTTTTACATGTATGATTACACTTATTTTTATCATAAACTTAAACTGAGAAATACTTAAATATTTTTAAAGAATAAGCCCATTGTATACTCATATAAATAGTATATTTCTGCAAAAACAAAACAAAAAGTGTATTTCCTTTTTTTTGTTTCAAGACAGGGCTGGCATTAAACACAATCCCCCTGCCCCTGCCTCCGCCTCCTGATTTGATGAGAGTATTGCCATCTTGCATTTTGCAGACATGTTGGTATCAACTAGCTTATTCTAGCAATCTGGCTGAATTCTCAGATTTGCTTCTATAGGCCATGCTTCACGTCCATGGATTCAAAACTCTCCCCACATTCCTAAGAGCGTGGACCAGTAACGCTTTCAAATGATGATGAGAATAGGTTGAACCTTGAACTCTCCCTCCCCGCAGAAACATCTCTGAGATGCCCAGGGGTCCATAGACCGCATCTTAAAAACAGTTGGTCCTGAAAACAGGAAGAAAAATAGTGGAGTAGACTTCCCAGAGCCCCAAGGGCTTGGCTCCACGTCTCCACCAGCTTCAGACGTCTGCAGAGTAAGAGTGTTCATGAGCACCAGCATGCAGAGGATGAGCTGCCCTTCCTGCTCGGGGAAGGCTGAACGCCTAGTGTGCCCGTCTCAGCAGAGAAAAGTTGATACATGCTATTGGCCCGATGTGCAGGCAGCTTGAGCACACAGCTGCAGGGAGCGAGAGCCAGCAGAACCACCCCATGGGCTCTGAAAGGACTCCTATTTTTGATTGGTTGTTTTACAGAATACACAGGGGTGGATGTGGGGTTGGGGGAGACATGTCAACCCGAGGTCTATTAGAGAAACACTCTATCAGGGCACTTGATATCAGACCAGACAAGAGCTCCGACACCAGGGCTTGCTCTGTCTGTGTTACTCACTGTTGTCTCAACCCGCAGTTCATTTCTGCCTGGGTGATATGCATCATGGCTTCACAACGTGTCCAGGCATAATTGGTAATTTTTTTTTTACAAAGTATTCAGCAGTCAATTTTAAATAAAGATAGTATCTCAGGAAAGTTGTGCATTGTAATAGTTCTATAACCTTCCCCAGCCACTTGAAAGAAATGAAATATTGATTATTTTTGCAAGAATCTTAACGTAACACTGATCTTTTCTTAAATCTAAAATGCACTTCCTATGGCACACTGGCTTTCATCTAAGAGCCTCGATAAACACTACTTACTCTGTTATTAGATTTCTAAAACTGTGCCCTTCAGGAGAAGAGCTTGAGAGAGCAGGGACAATAACGGGGCATTAATTAAAAACACTAACATTTTAAAAACAGCAGGAGCGTAAAATTGCTCCAGAAAATAATGCCCAGGCTTCTCCTCCAAATAGGGCAGCCTAAAAGGCTGTTTTATGTTCTGAATCTCAATACTGTGTGTGTGTGTGTGTGATTTGTGTATGGCAAGAAGGCATACTTGTGAGCGTGTGTGTGTGTGTGTGTATGATTTGTGTATGGCAAGGAGGCATACTTGTGAGTGTGTGTGTGTGTGTGTGTGTGTGTGTGTGTGTGTGATTTGTGTATGGCATGGAGGCATTCTTGTGACTTGAAAGCAGACCCTGCCCAAGGTCAAGTGGAGGTCACTTACCAATTGCCCCCATTCCCCTACCCCTTTTTGGTGTGACTGTACCCTTATGCCATTCCAAAGTCTGAACGCATGAAGGGGAAATGCCTATCTCCCACCTACCCCCCACACACACACACCAATGTGTGCAATTCCAGCACCTGGAAGCAGAAGCCCATCAGCAGGAAGAACATTGAGTCTTTGCCTCTGTACAGAGCACAAGTATAATTTTCTGCCATCCTGCCTGTGAAAGAACCACACCAGGGGCTTAGGCACGGCTTCCCCAAGACCACACAACAAATGCCAGAGAGCCAGAGAGTGCTTCCAAAGCTGGGGCGGGCAGAGATACACTATGTCATCCCCATTGGGTCTTAGAGCATGCAGACTCAGTGCCCTAGAGTTGTCTAGACACCATTTCTGTCATTCCATGCTAGGCACAAGCTATTTTGTAGAAAAAGAATGACGTCTATATCCTCCTGTTCTGGGGCACCTGGGGATCAGGAACAGTCCTTGGAGGCATCCCCAGGAAATTCAACCACTGAGCTTTCAGTCTTTGTGTATATACCGAATCCCCAGGTGAGAATGCATCTCTAGTCTCAAGACATTGGAGTCCTATAAACACTCGAGAAGGGGCTAGACCAGTGCTTCTCAACCTCCCTAATGCTGTGACCCTTCAATACAGTTCCTCGTGTTGTGGTGCCCTTCAAGCAAAATTATTTTCGTTGCTACTTCATAACTGTAATTTTGCTAATGTTATGAATTGTAATGTAAATATTCTTGGAGATAGAGGGTTGCCAAAGGGGTCATGTCCCACAGGTTGAGAACTGCTGGTCTAGACTTTCTCCCCTCCAAACAATGCTTTTCATCACTGCCTCATCTGAACTGGTAAGGCAGGAGGAGCATTGCGCAAATCCCGTGGGGTGCTTGGCTCAGGCTGCCCAGTGGCCAGCAGGGCAGCAGGTAGGCAGTCTGTCTTCCTAACAGTTCCAGGAAGAGCGAGAACCGCAACCACAGAGTGACAGCCTGTCAAATTAGCAGGCTCCCAGCCTCAGCATTTTGCAGATAATGGAACTTGGGTGGGGCTGAGAGAGATCAAATTTAGATTTTTTCATGCCACCATGTCAGCCCTCACGAAGCAGCACGTCTCTTTCCCTTCCTGCCAGTCTCTGGAAGGCAGAAAGCACTCAAGACTAGGGCATGGGTGAGATACAACCTGTGTATGCTTCCTAGTCCCCCAAGGTCTCGGGGAAACGAAGGAAGAGAGGAGGCAGCTGTGAGCTATAGACCACTGTGGGCCCCAAGCACCTGGAGAGCCCTGGAACAGCCTGAGGCCACCACTGGCTCTAAGGCACACAGTGGGCTCCTTGATCCTGAAATATATGAATGTGTGCCACCCTGTCCATCCTCTCTGCCTCCCACCTTGACCTTGTTCATATCCAAACACAGGCTTGTCTACTGGATTGGCATTCTATGTGCAGAATAAGCACACTACGTTCTAAAAGGCAAGAGCATATTGTCATGGGAAGAAGGAAGGGCCTTACGGGCTGTGCAGGTGGGAGGCAGGGCTCTTGGCTTGCTTTTGAAGTGACTGAGGGCTCTAGCCAAGGTCCAGTTCCCTGAGGCTCAGGTACCCAACTACTGTACATTAGGTGGTCCCTAGAGTCCCTCCTGGGTGCAACTTTCTATAAAGCAGCACCATAGAGACAGCTTCCCATTATCCACTGAGCATGTATATGGGAGTTGTGCACACCATTTTCCATTTCACCCAGTACCGGTACCTGTGAGTCCTGGCGAGCTAGACACTGTTTTGATTTCCAGTTTACAAGGGAAAAAATTCAGACTCAGTCGGATTGATTCACATGCAGCAAGGCACACAGATGGCGAGAGCAAGAGCCAAGATTTCAACCCAGGCAGCTAGACTCAGCCTCCCCTAGCAATCCTGAGGCCAGCCTGCCAGCAGCCAGCCTGCCAGCAGCTGGCCCTGTGTGGCTTTCAGAGTTAGTCCTGTCTACCCAGGCTTGCCCCGTGCTTTTTCATAGCCACATCCCATCCTCCCAGAGCATAGCCAATTAGAGGTGGCATTCTGCGAGGGTCCCTACCCCTTTCACAGCCCTTAGTCACAGTGCTCAGCAGCTGGGTGGGAAACTCTAATCACACACTGAGACAGGGCCAAGCGGTTCCTGTTTGATTCCATTCAGGAAAAGAACGGCAACTGTACAAAGTCAGGTTGATTTTTTTTTTCCCTTGCTGTTGTTTTTAATTCAACTAAGCCTAGCTCTTTATGAAACAAGAAGTGTTTTAGAAAAACTAAACTAAACTAAAGGCCCAATTCTCCCAGGCCTGTTGAGAGAGTTGCAGGGTTCTAGGCATAGAGGAAAGAGCATGATGCAACCTGCTGGGAATGTGCTGGGAGCTGGTTCCCACTCCATCTAATCAGACCAGGCACATGGAAACGACAATCTAGCCTGGCAAGTGTGAAATGGAATAACAGAGGAAGTGGGATGGGGAGGGAGAGGCAGAGGAGAGTGGGGACCAAGGAAGGAGCCAGAAGGAACAGTAGAGGAGTGTCTGACCTGTCACGGTGCTTTCTCTTGGTCAGCAGCAGCAGCAGCAGTGAGGAGAGCTCCAAGCAAGAGCCCCCATCCTGGAACAACTCCCGTGCCCCAGAATTCCAGGGCAGCGGCACCAAGTGGGCATCTCCTCTGGAGCTCTGCGTGCTGGGCCACGGGCTGCAGCCAGAAGCCCGCATCAGCCGCAGCCAGGACAGATCCCAGCCAGAATCACAGCACCAGCAGAAGGAAATGGCCTGACATGTGGTCCATGGGGTCACACGGATGCCAGTCCCCCAAGAACACATGAAGTAGTCCTGAGGTGCTCACCCTGCTCCATGGATGGTGGGTAAACCAACTCGAACTGGAGTGTCTGGGCAAGACCTTGAAGACACCCTGCCTAAGGGTCTGCGAAACCTTAAGCAACAGCTGGCTTCCCGTCACAGCAAAGATGTTGCTTTGCCTTGGGTTTGAATGGTAATGGAAACTTTAGAGCCCACAATGATACCCTTTATCTTTTCAAGAGCTGGCCTTAATGAGAAGAAGGAAAATACATTCATGCTTAGAGGGGGGTGTGTTTTAACCAGTGGTGGTCACCCCATCATTTTAACCACAGCAATGAGTGAAGTAGTGCCCTCTGGACAAGAAAACCAAAGGTGTGGGGGAGCCTCCCCCAACACACACACACACACACACACACACACACACACACACACACACACACACACAGATCTTGCTGGAGTTCAGACAGATGTAAGAACAGAGCACAAACTCTGCATTCTTAATGAAGAATATGTCACTGCCTTTGATTATTCTATCACTGTACCTGCCTACAGCATAAGACGTTGTACAAACAGCAGGAAGAGCATTGTTTTTTTTATTAAGTCTAGTCTCTTAATGGTATGATGGTTCATATTGTCCACGTGACAGAATCCAGAACCACTGAAGAGACTAGACTAGACTTTGGTCATGTCTGGGAGGGATTTTCTAGGTTGAGTTCGTTGAGGTGGGAAGACGCACCCTACTATGATTGGCACCATTCCATGGGGGTGGGGGTGGGGTCAGAGGATCCTGAACTGCAGAAAGAGGAAGAAAACTACCTACCAGCATTCATTTCTTCCTGCTTCCTGACTGAGGATGCAGTGTGACCAGCGACCTCCGATTCCTGCCACGACCACGACGGACTGCATCCCTCAACCTTTAAGCCAAAATAAACTCGCCCTCCCTAAAGCGGCTTTTGTCAGGATGTTATGTCCCATATGTTAGAAGGGAAACCGAGGTAGTCTCAACACACACAGCGTTGAAGTCTCCATGAAAAGCTTTGTTTAGAAGCGAATGGCTCCTGACATGAGACGATGAGGTAGAGTAGAGAGCATCCGGCCCCTCCAACCCACCCCAGCTTCCCTGTTCATGCCGATGCTATGAACTTCAGCTCCCACTTACAGTCAGTCATACCACCCTTGGCTTCAGTGTGTATCAAATTCTCTGGCTGAGCTAAACACCCACATGCTTCTTGGTCCAAGCGAACACAACCAAGCCTCCAAAACAAGAGGCCTGTTCTCTGCACTGGGTGGGGGCTGGAGCTCCGAGACAGGAAGGGTATGGCGCATTCTCACATGCCTGCCTCCCCACAAGCTTCTTGCCAAGTTTCTGCCTAGGTCACCTGCAGAGAAGTTCTGTTGGAGCTGGAAGTAAAGCAAAGAAGGGCAGTCACGCCAAAACCCCTACTTCTGCCAGTGAGCTAGATACTCGCTACAGAGCCTGGAATTTTTCCACCCGGGGATGTGGAGCACTTTTCTATTTAGAAAAGAATTTGCAGTAATTGGGTGATTCAATGCCTGCTCAGTGGGTTGTCAAAAGACAAGAGTTCTCACCCACGGGTACAGCTAAGCAGGCTGAACTTAACCAGATCTGCGGCAAAGCTGATGCTTTAAGTTGGAGAAAATTACAGACCTCAAATCCTTTTTGTTGTTGTTGTTGTTAAAATGGATCATGGGCACAAGCACATGTTATCCTGGGTCCTGGAGCCTCCAGCTACCTCCTGCTCCCCTCTCCCCAGGGTCAGGCTTGGGACTCCGATGACGTGACTCTCACTTGACCAGTCGCGTTATTAAAAAGAGTGGCAGGGCTTCAAAGACACACCCAGAACACCATGAAAATAAATGAGCAAGAGGCTCCATGCTCAGTCCTGTTACACAGAGCTAGTGACTCATGTTTGTTAATGCGGCTGTGTTGACCTCAGGGCCGGACCTGAGCGACAGGTGTAGTTCTGGGATGAGCCTAGAACATGCTGCCTTCAATTTGGGTACCACTAAATGGTTGGGCAGCTAGCTTGGGGAAGCAGCAGGCAGGGCTGGGCAAGTACAGAATCTCTGATCAAGCAGAAGCAAACCATGTCAGTGGCCTCTGAGAGCTCACCCACATGCGAGCAGCTTTAGGGACCAGGGTTCTAGGGTTTAAAGCAGTGTTTCTCGACCTGTGGGTCCAATCCCTTTGGAGGTCATATATCAGGTGTCCGGCATATCAGATATTTACATTATGATTACTAACAGTAACAAAATTACACATATGAAGGAGCAGTGAAATAATTTTATGGTGGGGGAGGTCACCACATCAGGAGGTATTAAAGGGAGGCAGCATTAGGAAGGTTGAGAGCCACTGGTTTAAAGGATGATCCCTGGGGAGCTAATGAAACAAGGCAGAGCTCCAGCTGCTGGGACTGCACAGCCACATAGTGAATGACACTGGGTGGGGACATAGGAGTCCCTGCAAGCATCATGGTTGGCAGGGGAAGGATCCGGGTGAGGTAAGAAGGATATTCAGTTCAGCTCCATTTTGTTAGCCAGGGCTTGGTCCAACTTTTCAAGTCTGATGCCAAGTGATTTATTTGTTTTACAGTAAAACTTTGAAAAAACTTTTCCTGGTGAGGATCATCTCAACAAAGCTTTGGGCGTGGCCACATCAAAACTCCTTTGCAAAGTACATCTCTTTAGCAAAGGCCCTTGTCGACATTTCTACTATAATGGGTTCTATGGACTGAGAAATGTTGCTTAGGAGTCTGGGCCTAGGGAGGAAGAGTTTGCAATAAGCATAAGGATGGGTTCTATTGACTGAGAAATGGTGCGGGTAAGGTCTGGCTCCATAGACTAGCAAACGATCACCAGGTTAACAAACAACATTGACTCCAGCCTTCCAGGTGGATTTCTTCGATTAAAGAAAAAAAAAAAAGCACTTAACAATTCTGGTTTCTCTAGTGCTTACCCATGAGCACGTGAACCTCGGGGTCCAGGTGGGTATAACACAAGAGGATTTTTAAAAGTTTTAGTATCTGGAACCCAGATGCAAAGATGAACCTGATAATCCTAAGGAAAGGCAGACTACCAACCTAGGCCTCCCTCATGTAGGAGCCCAACTGTAAAAGCTCAGGCTCGGTTGAGTTCATTCATGCTGAGTGCCCCCAGTGCAGTGGTGAGAGTTAGAAGCGACCAGCCTGAAACCAGGTGACATGCTGTATCATAGAGGGTCAGCACCCTAGACAACTTCCTGGAAGAGCCAGGTATGATATAAACTTCTGCCGGGCCCCATGAAAGTGCATGTTAGGGGGCTTCCAAAGACTAGGGCCTGCCCCTCACACACACCCTGCCTTGCTGCAGGTACCTGAGATGGGGACAGCCGCTTTTGTTCCTGCCATCAGCCATAAGTGGCACCTTCTTACCCCTCCAGAGGACTTTGTCATGCACTGAGAGCCTTGATGAGTTGCCATATGTCCCTACATGTCATACCTGTGAGGCCCCAATTGCCACTAGACGCGGGAATCAATGGCAATGTGCCGATGTGGCCCAGTGACCCATAGGCTATGGGAATCCTAAGTCACCTTCTACCAGAGCATGTCAGGAGAGAGTTGCCGATGCTAAGGAGCTGGGAGCAGGAGAGGCAGTGAAGTTCAAAGGTCAGGCAGTGTTGAGCTGACACCAGAGCCCATGGGTTGCAAGACTTGGTCGTCACACAAACCTCACCTAGCTTAAGTTACCCGTGAGTTAAACTCTGTACAAAAGAAATCAAACCCACTTGAAGCTGACAAGCTTACAGTATCAAATCAGTTGTATCCCTCCTGGAGACCAGGCCCTCCCCCAAATCCATCTCTACAATTCTGCCATAGGGAGTAAGTAAATTCCTGGTAGCCATGAAGGGCAAGTTCAATTCCACAGGTTCTCACATCCTTTTTTACCTAGGCTCACCCACTCTGTCAAAGAGCCTTGTCCATGCTGGGCCAAATCCACTTCTTTTGCTCAATAGAAAAGACGACAGTTTTTGTTTAATTGTTTAGTAATTAAACCAATGGGCCCAACCCACCAGGCAAGCACTCACAAGTGTACTTTTCCATGGCAGAGTTAGAAAGCAGCATGGAACATTGTTTTACCCACCATTCTTCATACCAGACAAGGGGGTGTCTCCACAGATCCATGGGGTACATCACATCCATATTCCTATTTGGGCTAATTCTCCTCTGTGGGTGCACTTACAGCATCCACCCTCTATGCCCATGGGGACCTCAGAGCTGTAAGGAGGGAAGGTATCAGCCCAAACTTTTACCCAACACATTTAGTAACACAGCAAACAGATCCGCCCCAGGGGAAAAACACAATCTTTTATTTCCATCAAAGCATTCACGGGGCGGGAAAAAATGGTGCTAATATAGTATTCTAGCAGAGCAGTGGCAGCTTTTTTTGCAAGTATAAATACAATCTCCACAATGAAATATAACCTGTCTCCACGGGCTGCGCTGTTGTTTACTATAAGCTATATCTATTTTCCTTCCTTATGTCACATGCCCAGTCCAGATCCTCAAAAATTCCAAACTGATAGAAAGGCATGACACACAGACCAAAGAGCTTATGCTCGACAAGGCTCGATTCATAAATCCCACAGTGTGAATGGAAGGAGTTTTGAGAAATGTATTCTTTTTCTAAAACAAACCAGTGTTTTGCATGTACCAGGGGAGCTGGTACAGTGAATTATGCATGTGGACATGTTTGTCAATTGATCATCTGGTCGACCGCTTACGGGCTGCCAAGCACCCACTCTATCTTCCAAAGGAAATCTTTTCAAAGGTAATATATTTTTAAGTAGCCCCACATCAAAGATTTTGTCGAACCACCATAAAGCAAATGAGTTCTGAGCCTGTGTTAACAGAACATGGTATATTGCACTATCGTTTACTTCCTGTGCCTACCTAAAGTTTAAAGAAAGTTCCATCAATCCATCCAGACGTTTTTATGAAATGTAATTAAAGATGCATTGCACACGAGGAAGTACAAACAGTTAATTCACTCGGCTCTCTAATTCAATTTTATGGGGGAACTCGGATTCTACTGGCTTGCTTACACTCGTGGACTTCAGAAAGCCACTTTGAGGATCATGTGTGGGCCCCGCATTGGTCTGACTTCCCACAGATCTAACCACCAGGGTTCTGAACCTGGCATCCCAGACACCCTGGCAGTCTGTCTGGTGCTTGAGCCAGCATCTGACTTTGGTTTTAACGGCACTGGCAGGGCTTAGTTCATAGCCAGCTTCGGTAAAAATGAACCAGGAACAGAGAATTAAAGAAGGGGAGGAGGGTGTGGTGTAGATGTGACTCAATCTTGGAAAACCAAAATTGTGCTCCAGGTGACTGGAATTGGGTGTGGGGTGGGGCGCACACCTGTCTAAACCACCTTTTTGAGCCATCTTAGAGAATTCAGAATACCATTGATTCTCTGTCTCCTCTCTCTCTCTCTCTCTCTCTAGTGCATGTGTGTGTGTGTGTGTGTGTGTTGAGTGCTCACATCTGCCTGTCTTTATTTCACAATTCTGATTAAGAACTCTGCATCATGTCTCCCTCTTTCCAGAGTTGCACACTGACCCCTAAAGAAAGTGAAGAATGACTCTCAGAAAACTGGGCCTGGGACCCGCACACGTCAGTCCCAGCAGGGGAGAGGTAGAAAGAGGAAGACGTGAAGAGGAAGGCCAGTCTAGGCCACTTGGGCAGGTTCAAGACACCCTAGGCTATATAACAAAACTGTGTGTAAAGAAAGAGGGAGGCCGGTAGTGGTGGCGCACGCCGGTAGGATTTGCTGAAGGAGGCGGAGGCAGGAGGATCACGAGTTCGAGGCCAGCCTGGGCTACACATTTCTCTATTAAAACAAAAAAAAAAAGAAAAAGAAAGAGGGAGGGAGAGAGGGAAGGAAGGAAGCCGGAGAAGGTGTGGGTGGGGGTGGGGAAGTAATCAGTTGTCAAACTCAGTAAGAATTGACTGGATTCTTTGAAAGTCTCCACGTCTTTCAGTGTGAAAATAATAAAAGATTAAAACATTTTGCTTAGAGACACAAGTCCACGTGAAAAAAAATATATACCAAACAGGGGGGAAATTAAGTTCCTGCAGCTCATTTATCTCAGGCAGAGTCTTGGGGCGATCTGTCAGTCAGATAGATGGTCAGCAATTACTTCAGCCCCTAAACGGCAACCCTGACACAGAGGCTGGGAGGGCGAAAGACCTGAGAAGAATTACACCTGTCTCTGTACGCAATGCTCTCCCTTTCCAAAACACAGTTACCTACATTGTTCCATGAAACTTAGGTCCTACCTGATTATGAACGAAGTATTTCTTCAGCACTTCCTACAAAAATGAGTAAAAGGTTAAGTTGAGAGCGGGCCAATGAGGAAAAAGTGAGGCTGAGAGCTGGCCAATCAGGAAAAAGTGAGGCTGAGAGCTGGCCAATGGGTTGCTCCAAAGATGTGTCTCCAGCTAGGGGCAGAAGACACACACACATCCACCCAGTTCCAAAACAGCTTCTAGATTGTTCCAGGGTGGGGAGAGGCAGCTCTAAGGGACGGTGCAGCCTTCTCAGCGGGGAGAAACTCCATTTACAAATAGGAAACTAATTTTCATATCCAACCACAGCCCCGCCATACTTTCATCCATTCCTCTTAAACTGGCTTGGATAGAATTTTAAACAATAATCCTTTGTGGACCCAACTAGAGCTCCTCTTCTCTCCCCAAACACACAGATCGAACTGCCCCTAGCAGTAAGGGAAGAGGAGTCTTCTCCAAAAACTCTTTCCTCCTCACTGCCATGAACCCACAAAGCGGCTACCAGGTGACAATATGACAGTCCCCGTCCCTCCCCCGGGAACTGCTGCTGTACATCTCCTTCTGGGAACAGCACTGGCTTTACTTCAGTGCCCCAAAATGGTAAAAGATGGCAGATTCAATAGAAAAAAAAAAATGTCGGCCCTTTATGAAAATTATTTACCTAGCCATCCCCCTCTTTTGAACAGGACAGGATTGGCTGTGTTTACAAAGCCCGGTGCCTCTTTAAAACTATTGTTTGGTTAACAGCTTCTGACACCAGCTCCTCTGGAGGAGGTGCGGGATCACTCTCTGCATGTAAAACTTCTCAAGGAGAGCCCAAGGTGACGCTAATAACAGCTGTCAACCCGCAGAGAGGTAATTATAAAGCCATGATTAAAACAAAACAAACCCTTCAAATGTCACAGCCTTCTTCAATGGAACACCAACTTGACAGGGAACCGGACACCAGACCGCCCCCTGAATAAGTCCCAGGAATAATGACCCAATACATTGGCCCTGACTCATAAACACCCACCAAGGGTACAGCGAGCATCCTGTGCCCTAATGCTACCAGCAACAACTCCTCCAACCTGCCTCCTCTTGGGACTCGCCAGCCTGGCTGCCTGATCCTCTGCTGATTCCTAGACATTTCCCCCAGAGCCGGATCTACAGTGAGACTAACCAAGCGGCCATCCCTGCCTCCTCTTTCCTCCCCACTCCTCAGAGCGGGTTTTCATCAACCATGTTTGGGAAATTCTAGTTCAGAAAATTCCAACCGCTTGGATGTGGGCACTTGCTTGGAAACTTAACCCTCAGAGTATTAAGGCGACGGCAGAGGTCTTGAACCCTAGGTTTGTGTGGGCTGGTACTGGGCTGGGAGGACGGCTCGGTTGGTAAAGTGTTTGCTTGTGCAATGTGAAGACCTGAGTTCAATCGCCAGTACCCACATGACGAAGCTGGGTACAGTAATTAGTACCTGCAATCACAGCACTAGACAAGTTGAGAAGGCTGGATCTCAAGGGCTCCCTGGCCAACCTAGCCTTATGACCAGTGAGCCCTGGGTCAGGGAAGAGACCCTGCCTCACATACCTAACTAAGGCTCTCTCTGACCTGAGGTTTTGACAGAAAAATCTCTGAGATCAGAGTAGTTCCAAGAACCCATAGTATTTCAATGGGTTGTGACTGACCCGGGGGAAGAACTGTCTTAAAGGTGTAGAGGACCCTGATGGGTCAAGATCAGTAGAAAACAACAGACCTGGGCACACATCCAAGCTCCAGCTACATGTTAGGGCCTGGCCCCTAAAGCAGACCCCCTGCCAGACCCATAGCACCCATTTCTTGTTGGAAATGCCAAAACACAAGCCCGGGCCAAGCCTGCCAATCAGAGTCTGCACTTGACCCGACTCCCTGAGAACTCTACACTGGCTGAGGACACTCCCCCTGCACCCCTGGGTCCCAGCTTCCTCCAGGGAAAGAGAGAAGTGACCTCTTCCTTTAAGGACGTCAAGCAGAGTGACAGACCCAGAACATGGCAGGCATTTGATTAGCAGTCCCCTGTGTTCTCCTGCCTCCCTGGCTCCTCCCCTCCATCCTCGGGATGGCACTGAATTACAATGAAAGGAAAACACTTTCAGCTGGGGGTGCTCTGTTTCCAGCTGTGAACCCCACCCCCACCCCAGGAGATAGGAGCGATGCACTAGGGAGGAAGGGGCATCTGGGTCTCCTTATCCATCCTCCAGTGGAAGGGGTGAGAGTGAGAAAGGCCAGGGGTGGCTGCAAGAGCCTGTCAAGCAAGGACCAAGGGGGCAGAAATGACAGGCCCCCCCGAAAGTGAGCAGGGCCCTACTTTCTAGTAGAGAGGATAAAATATTTTGTTTGCCCTAAGCCCTCAGAGACTCAGTGGGTCTCAGGCTCCACCAAGCCCCAGCTTGGCCAAGAAAGCAGAGCTCCGAATCACTAGCTCCTCCAAAACACTGACCCCCTAGAACATCATAGCCATTGTCAAGGGCTCCCTGTGGCTTATGCTTAACAATTTGTAAGAATTACCAAGCATGGAGGGCCCCAGGAAGGGAAAATAGTTAAGCTCTCCTGGGTAAACTGGAGGGAAGTGTGC